>JAVJAQ010002744.1:207487-271339 GCA_032362365.1 Zygogramma bicolorata
ACGCTGAGAGGGGGCTCCATGAAAGGACGCTAAGGAATGGACAAATGAAAATTCCAATTATTTATAGTCGAAAAACAAAGTCCAAACAGTTTCCATGACACGTCGTGTATGAATCTTGAAAATATTCATCTGTACAACTACAGGTTTCTTGAGAACTACATGACGGACGCTCAGAGATTGAGTTATGAAAAGACGCCAGGAAGATAGCTGGATGTATATATATATATATATATATATATATATATATATATATATATATATATATATATATATATATATATATATATATATATAGTTTCAAACCAGTATGACAGAGACATACAAACCCCATTTAGCTCCAATCTAACAAACACTGTAAGATATTTACTGATTTGGGAGTTGAATTGATGAGTAGCTGCTACTAGATCATCCCTGTTAGGAGAAAGATTCGAGAATTCAATGATTGTTCCGTCAACTCATAGATACTGGTTCGGAAAAAAATCGACGAAGCTTCTTCGATAAGTGTAATCATACTAACTATCGAAATGAGATTTTCAATTATTTCATAGGAGCATGAAAAATTGGGATAATTTGAAAAGGGCTGTCACGTTCTATCATGAGAATTCCATCAGAAATCGTTAACATACACGGCAGCTTCAACTTTTTTCAGCAAGAAATTGAATGTCACTATTCCAGTTATTCTTATATTGAATTATTAAAGCAAGTAGCGGGCACCATCCAGCTAATAACTCATCCAAGAAAAAAAAAGGGGTGACCAAACAAAAATAAACAGTGAAGTTAACCTCAGAACGTATACTTTATCATATCATCTTAGCGGTTATTGGGCTACAAGTTTCTAATGGAATTTAAGTTGTTGACTGTTTGTACGGATTATCAAAAACCTGAGGGGATGAAACTTTTCTAGAGGTGTACTCAAATCCAAATTGAGCATGAAAGAGTATAATGCAACAAGTCAGAGGTATATACCGGAGTCTCATCGAGAGAGCAGAAAAAACTTCAAATGAACCGTTGTGCCCCAACCTGAGTAATGGCCCAAATCGAGAGGTACATAATAGAAGTTAACCATAATATTATAAAGTATAAAATCAACAAATATTTCAGTTCTAACATTTAAGTACCCTGAATCATACTGAGAATTTGAAGAGTATTGATGCACATTCATATGAATATAGCTGTTGGTCAACACGGCATGAAGACTGATTCTTTCTGAGAATAATGAGAATAGTGAACTCACAGCTCATAATGTTTCATTTGTTGAAATAGTGAATTAATTTCGTTGTATTTCTTTCCAGATCTCAAATTATATACATAACGGGTATGTTCACATTCAAATGAATATCGATCAATTAAAAAAAGATTTTCCATTGAACTTAGATGGCTATACTTCTGAATGAATATAATCAAATTTAAATCAGATCTCATTGGGATGTCCCAAGAAACACAGTAAAAACTACTCGAATTAAAAGGAAAGCCATTAGGCCTTGAACGTCTTTTTTTGTAATAAACATTTCAACTTCAATTTCAATTTTGGGCATGAATGATACAAGAATTAAACTGACAAGTTTTCTTTCAAAGAATTTTATCTTAAATATTTATTCATGAATATGATTAACCGAAAAAATTTCCTCATGCATTGGCTGATCCAAATATCACCGTGAGAGTATTATAAAACATCATAGGGCCTTTACGTAAGATTTTTGATGAACGACTTCCAGGTTGTTAACATAGTTCCTGGTAGTCCCATTCAGGGCCAGTTTTTCAATGATAACTAACTTATTTTTCAGACAGATGAAAGAAGAGGGAGGGTGCACATGAGTAATGTTTGGCACTGATGAAGATGAAAACTGTTAGTTATTTTCATATCAAAAATGTCTTGCATTGACAAATCGGTCCTCATTATCGAAAACAAAACCAAAGTCATCGGCTGCGTGGGAAGGTGTTCTGTAGACAAATGTTCCAACAGTCCTGAACTATACAAAGGAGATGAGCCGAACTCCTGATGAGTTTACAGGCCCCATCCAGCACCATTCTGTTGTGGAGACACTCCAAACTCTGCCTCACTCTTCTTGCCGGGAAAAGTGAAACCAAGAAACTGATGAATGCAATGCAAGCTTTAATGATGAAAACGCACCACTGAAAACTCGCATTTCATGTCAAGTTCCTACAGTTCCGCTCGTATCCATTTCACTACTTCAATGAAGAAGAGTAGAATAGCATCGAAAAAGCAAGCATATTAGTTGCAGAAACTGCCCAGGAAACATTTGTCCACTGTTTCGACATCCCGTAATTGGCTTTGTTTCACTCCGAGGTATGTCTGTGGAATCGACATATCGAAGGATGTATCCGTCCATGAGCTGCATGTTTTCTTCATATCCCTTGCATCGTCCTCTTTTCAGATGGACCGTGGCATATTTGTCTTTCCTGGATTCCATCCCGATAGCATGCGAGTACTCTGTAACCACCATGATCCAGGTCATCAAGTGGTTACGCTTATACTGAATGGTGTCCTGCGTTATACATCTGCCGATGGACAGGTTCTTCCTCATTCTTCTATTTGACCCCCTATGTGCAATGTGTGCATATACCTGTCCGTAAACCTGTTCACTCACGAAGAGCCTTCGTGTATATGGAATGCGTGTGAACATCATATAGAACGAGGCTAGCTATGGGTCTGTAGTTCTTTGAATCGGACAAATCTCTGTTTTTTATTTGAGATACAGCTTGCCACCGAGAGTCCGGATACTCTTCAAAGAACCATGATTTGAAATCTTTGGCTCGAGGGAATTTATTCCATCCGCCTGGGATAACGTCTGGGCAAATTTGCTCACGGGCGCAGCGGTGTTGATATGCGAACTGTCTGATACTTCAGGAGTATTTCGAACCTCTGCCACCACCTGAGCTGGTTCCGGATCTTGTGGAGGTGAAGTTTCGGTGGCATGATGCGAGTATCCTCCCCAGCTGATACCATACGTGGCGAATCTGCTACTTATACCACCTAGTAAGCCAGCTGAGGGACGGACCTCACATACCTTCGGCCGTAAAGGTGAGATATATAATCCCTTAGGTTCTGAGCAGGAATTGTCGCTGTCATCCCTTTGAGCGGGTTCGCTGCTTTGCATGCAATACAGCAGGTCGTCCCTCAGCTATATAATTATCATGCTTATTATTAGTATTATTATTATCATTGTTGAAACTCATCCAGTCAGGTCCATTCTCCTTTCCTTTCGACCCTGACGCAGTTGAAGGACGCGCTGTTGGCATTAACCAATGACCACTCCTCGCATCGAGTGAGTGATTACCTGCTCCGGAAATCATGGGTCCCTAGCAATCACGATGAACCGAAAATGTCTGCCTTCTGCATGCGACCGGTTGGATTCTCTGCTACATTCTGGCAATATCATAATTTCATTATAACTATTATTATTCTGAATCTTCCTACTCAGGTCCGTACTCCCCACTGCTCAGACCCAGTAGTCGGATGCGGTGGTAACATCCGATGGTCATTCACCGCACCACATGGTGACTGATCGCTAGCTCCGAGAATCATAAGTCCTGAGTAAACAGAGCGAACCAAAAATAACGGCCTTCTGCAAACGACAGAACAGGAGTTTTGTCGTATTCCGGCATGCCGGTATGGTCTTGGGTTCCGAGAGTAGCGTTGATCTTGAGTTCATCCCGATACTTTGACCATTTTTTCCCCTCATTCCAGACGATACTCGTTTAGACTGAGGACGAAAACTCAACAAATATTTTGGTGGTCGAAGAGAACTAGATACCTGGTTTATTGGTTTGTATCTGCCTGAGGATGGGGAATGAAGGTTTTAAAAATTTGTGCACCTTTTATTCTCACGACCAACTGAATATTCCTTGGAGCATGAGGCAGTACCGGTTTTGACAACGGATATAGGCCGGGGCCTCACTGCACAAAATGGCAGTAGCTGAAGACTCTGGCGCCTGTCGGAAGGCCCTGAGAATTATTATGATATTTTGTTCTAAACCAACCTAGTCTGTACCGCATTTTCCACAACTCCGGCCTGGTGGGAGAAGTTCCGAGAGTAGTGTTGTTGTGGAATCACCTCAAATGCCTATATATTATCAGAAGCACTAATTTGACAAAATAGTCCGGGTAGAGGGTTATTATTATTATCGTCATCGTTTCAACCAGCCTAGTCGAGTCCGTACTCCCCACTACTTCGACCCAGTGTGCGTATGCGCTGGTGACTCCGTGAATCGTAAGTCCTGAGTTAACCCAACGAACCGAGAATAACGGCATTCTGCATGCAACTGACCAAGATCTCTGCCGTATTATTATTATTTTCGTCTGAACCAACCTAGTCGGGTATGTACCACCAGTGCTCCGACCCAGTGGGCGCGGTAGTGATCACTGGCTCCGAGAGTCGTTAGTCCTGAGAGAAGGTTAGTCCTGCAAGACGATGGAGTGACGTATTTCGATGAATCGATAACAGCTCATTTACGTATTCTATTAAATTGTTGAATTTTATGTTGTATCTATTTGATAGCCGGATACATAGATTTCTTGAGGAAACAATTGAATATATCAAGAACGGTTCATTTTTGTTATTAGGTGCATAACTCACATAAGAAATACGCCAGGTATTCGCCAGGTATTGCTACCAACTTCTGGTGTGACCGGAAGTGTTGGAAGAACGCCGCTGTTTTCATTCGATAAAGCATATCATAAAACCTGTATTTGCCATTTCTCAGGATGTGAATCCCATTATTTCCCAAAATATTGCTGACCGACGGTCATCGCGCTATATCCTTCATTCACAACTGCACAAACATAAACCTGTCTATTATGCCTATGCGACACGTATTATCAACTGCCTTTTCGAAATTCCAGAAGCAACCGTTGTACATTGAGAGAAAAAGAGGTGATAGATGTAGATTCCTCAGATTCTAGAAGCCAAACGGGTTATTGACGCCAGCGCTTTCAATGAGAACATTGACAGATATCACCGAGAATGCCCCATGATGATCGTTAGCACAGATGTCCTTGTTTCTTCAACAGGATTATTTGGAAGAGCTGCGCTTTCAAGATTATATGGCTTCATGAAATATTCATTGAATATTATGTTTGTATCATGGATATTGCCTTATTTTGAAAAGGGTCACAATTTGAGTGGAAATACCTTTCAGATGTCTCTATAATTTTTGTATCATCCTGTTCTTCGAATGACATTTTCTAGTGGATACTTCCCTCTCGCACAAAATACTGCACACAATTCAGTAATCCAGAAGTTCGCCCAGAAATATTCTCGATTTCGAGTTGTGATAATTGTATATTATTCAACGATCATTTATTAATAATCATTACTTGAGAGTTGCATACGCTATTTTATCTACACCTGATAAATAGTGAAGAACTACAAATATTATATTTATATTTGTATTGCACACAATAATACTAATTGAACAAATTTCTTTGAAAAATTCCACAAAATTTCAATAAATGGTATTACTTCGAGAAATAAAACGATGAGAAATGAATGGAGGATATAAAATTGAAAAAAAAAGTACTCCAGAATCGAACCCACGTCTAATTCAACTAGTCCAAATAGCTATTATATTCTCAGCGCCTCAGACCTCTCGTCTACGGAGAGCTCATACATTTTTATTGAAAAAATAAAGAAATAAATCATTCATTTGTCAAATGAAAAATTCGATTATTCTTACTGTATGTCTGCCGGTGAAAGTGTCGAAGGTGATTCTCCCTTATCGCTGGTATCAGACATTTTGTTATGATTATCGAAGTTTGGCTATATTCCCCAAAAATTCAATACCTATACCGATTTTGACTTGACAAACGTCCAATGCAGAGCATGCACATCATGCTTCATTGGAAAATTATTGGTTTCTTTTGGTTGAAAATCTGTATAGTACTGAAAAATCTGTATCATAATGGCTATCATTATAAAAAGGGTTGAGGGCATATAAGTGTATTATTAGAGTACGGGTGTAGATAAAGTTCCATAACGATTTTCTTTTGCAGAAATGGTGTGAGAGAAAGCAGTGCAAGAGCTTTTTTGAGACCACAAAAGAATAATCCAAATCTGAATGTGATGCTCAACTCAACAGTGAGCAAAATTTTATTTGATGAACATAAAACTGCATTTGCGGTTGAGCTTGTTTATAGAAATGTCACTTTCACGGTGAGGGCAAGAAGAAAAATCATCCTAGCTGCAGGTAAGAAAGGAATATCAGTTCAACCTGTGAGTGGTATTGGATTCGAGTTTCATCGTCTATATAATGAAATCTATTGCAATAATGTGTATCAAAAAACGCCTTAGATAAAACTATCAATAAAACCAATAAATTACAAATGAAGGAATTGAAATACATGTCGAAGCAATGAAATGTATAATTCCCAAATTTTGAAAATGAATAAGCAAGTTTATCAAAAATCATCCATTCTAAAAGTTTGAGAACCAAATATTTTATTGCTTCACCGCGTATTTCAATTTGTAATTTATTGGTTCAATTGACAGTTTTCTTCTCTCTGATGAGTTTTTTGTAATAGGTTTCAATAAAGCTCATTATATAGACGATATAACTCCAAACCCATACCACCACCAAGAAACGTTGTCAAACACATTCGAGTAAAAATTCAATATGTGATATGCTCTGCAATAAGTTTTAGTGGAAGGAGCATTCATGACGTTTGGAAAGATTCTTCCCACATATTACTGAAAATTCTCCATATTCCTATCTCCTTTGAACACATAGAACTACTACCTACTGTCTAGAGTTCTGATATCGGGGAGGTGCCCTCCATTTCTTTCAGTAACAGCAATTCATATACTCTTTATTCGAGATACATTCATTGAATGGAAGGTGAAGAAAGAGTTAATATGTGAAGAGCATCAGTGTATCCATAACGATTACAATACTGAGATATGAGATTTTTTTTTGATTTTCCAAAAATATTCATTCACTTTCAATAGATGGTAATATCTCAATTACACTATTACAAAGACTGTCTGATTCTCTTTGTCACACTGTTCCCTAGTTATCTTGTTGTCAATCGTTGTTGCTGTCGTTTTCCAAGGCCCTGTTGATGAAGGACAGGACCCTAGTCTGCTACAGTTATCCGCTTTGCGGTTTAGAAATGCTCTATTGTTCATATCTGGAATGAATTCAAAATAATGATAAACAGTACTGATTTCTCAACTCAACCCACCTTCATACAGCTAGATAAACATGATCTGATATATTTAATTCTGAAATTTCACTTATCGCCAACCAACTAGAACTGGAAATCTCCAAGGCGATCGACCGCCGTTTATCGTACTGAACTCCCCTGTCATTTGTCATGTCTATGAGAAGTCAACCCAAATGAAATAATCCCTTCTCGGTCACTTATTTCAGATTTGAAAATTCAATGACAATACCCATCGCGAAATCGAAATGAGAAGAGCACGTTGTCCAAATATACAACCGAATGAAGCATACAATTGAATGACAATCAATCATTTTGTTAGTACATCATAAAAATGGAACTGCTTCGAATTCAACTCCACGTTAAAACGAGTTTGCCTTATGTTTTGGTTCGTTTGAGTTGAGACATTCTCCGGACACTTCTGAAGAATACACTCACCCATTTTTGTACAGGTACAATGAATACTCCTCAGCTTCTTATGCTATCTGGTGTTGGGCCCAAGGAAGAACTGGACAGGGTAGGCATTCAACAAGTGCACGAATTACCAGGTGTTGGGAAAAACCTAACCGATCACGTTGCTCTGGGAGTTACTTTTCTGTTGACGAAAGTGAAGAAATACAACGAAATGAATTGGAAGTCACTAACGGAATATATCAATGGAAGAGGTGGACCTCTATCAGCACTAGGTGAGTAAGTTATAATTTCCTCGATAAAACCATTTCCCTCCAAAAAACGAACAAAGGACAGGATTGTTGGATGTCATTGAATATATGAAAATCCAGACGGCTGCCATAAAAATACAGATCAAGTCAATAGCAGACTCACTCAATATCAGGTTCAAATCTGGGGGGAAAAGTTGAAACATATGTTAACATTATACATCTTCTCTGCTGTTGATCAAGTCGAGCTATTGAATTCATCTCAAATAATACTGGAAATATCTGAGAATTCTACATGTAAAATAAAACTCTTTGGGATTGTTTCATATGTTAAATACCGTGAATGTACATTTCGTAGGTGATTGCATAATAAAATTTCTCGCTAGGCAGACAATAACAGTACACCAATCGAAACTAAGTTCAGGTATGGTCAATGTTATCGAGCTCCAGAAGATGATTTTTGACGAGTAGGATAATATACCCTTTTCTCGAAGACGTTATTCCCTCTCAACTTCAATTTCGACTCAGCAAGCTTTTGAGCACTGAGCCAACCTCTTCTTGAAGACTTGGACGAATTTAATAAGACGCCAAAGGACGTGAAAGAAGTAAATGGCCACGTTTACACCGTCGCTTGGTAAGCTGACTAATGACTTTATTTTAACCAAATCGTCTTGGTCATCTTGGTGTAAACAGTACACTTAGTCAGGTGACCAGCGTAGTTTGGTACCCAAAATTGTTGCGTACCAGACCAAAATAGTTAAGTGACCAAGATGGTGTAAACACGGCCTTGACTATCCTCAAGTTGCAAAATTTGGTTTGAATCTTTGCTAAGCATAAGTCCGAGCTCTGTGTATTTCGTTGTTTTATCATTTTATTATCATTTTCCTTACCTGTTTTATTCTCAACTCCTGATATTTTCTCATATTCCTTCTATGAAGCCTTATAGTTTTTGATAATCTCGCCTTTCTTTCACAATTCATCATTTGCCAATGTACTACAATTGCCCTTACTCTCAAATCCATTTTTCTATATATTTTTGTTATATATCAACTCAATACAACCACATATATCAAATCCAAATCTAATGTTTATTATTTCTGATTTTGATCCATGAATTATTTGATGTTTTCATGGCAAAAAATATGAGTTAGGGCAGAGTTGCAAACCTGTTTATACTTCTGTCATGTTCTTTGGTATGCTTACCAAATAAGAACCATACTGTTTACTAATTGAAGATGGTGTAAACAGGCAGTTAACTTATTGAGAAGTCTGGATTTGGTATGGTCAACTTGGTCAGAATACCAAATTAGCGCAAGGTGTAAACGTGGCCACTAATTAATTTCTCAATCGACAAATTTTTGAATTGAATAGGGCACTGATATGATACTTGTCCGAACGGATATCCATTGGATATCCTGTCTTATTCCATTTGAGATAATTATGGATGGAAAATGTGAATCCATTCCAGATATCTGGTGGACAACAAGTAATGTCAATATCAAGGATATCTACGGAAAGTTGATAGATAATTTTAAATGGATTCAATTCTGTTTTCTGAAAGGTTATAGAGTTCTCGAACGAACAAATAACATGAAGTTCACATTGAAAGTCATTCAAAATTGCTTGAAAAACCATTGTTTTATCAGTTAAAGAAATTTGATTGAAGACATACTACAACTTCAACACAATGAAGTTATTGTGTTATCAGATGAGGAAATCGGGTTGAAGACACACAATGTACCACAATGTTTCATCAATAACTGTTAAAATTAAGCAATTTTGTATTACAGGCTTAGAAAAAATTTAAAGATAGCATTAACATTACCAGCATCATGAAGAAAAATTAGCAAAATAGCAGATTGAAATAAAACATTCTCAATTTTTGTTGAAAAATGGAACATTCAACATAATAGTGATATTTATCAATTAGTTTTGCGCTTTTTTTTGCACTGCAGCCATTCCTCTGATATTCACTGATTTCCATCAGTTGAAAGAATCATTGTATGATTAGGTGATTTTAGTAATAAGTTTCTCTTGCAAAAATAGTTTGGAAGATATGAGAATATGAGATAGACGAAATCCAAGAGATATGTATCCGAAGTGATTGAATATATCTATCCGTGAAATTGGTAGGTAGATATATTTTGAATATTTTCTAAACAGCTCCTTCATCTGATTTCAAGAATATATACATAATATCTTTCGTTAACATTATATGTTCAATTCTTTGGAATTTTCCCTGGAACAAACAGAAATATAGTGAAAGACGAAGACTAATTCAAGTTGAAAATGATATCTATAGTTTCCTTATGCTAATCGACTTCGATTGAAGTCCTTCAGAAATCCTTATTAGTCAGTTCATACGTCATAGCTCAGGAACAGAGTGGTTATCAGCGGACGCGCCAACCTTTGTGGATATTGCTACTTCACACATATTTCATCAGCTCAAGTGATACGTGTATCCATTCATTGACCTAGAATTCTTGTGTATTTCATTTATCTAGAAGGTCACTGGTATACAGATATAGAACCACAATTCGAATTTAAAAATCACTATTTCTTTATCTTCTGCATGAAATCATATATATCATATACTGCGTTGAGAAGAACACCTTCAGTTACACATTGAAATTCTTCATGTAATTTAGGAGAACCATCTTTCCCAGTTCACTCTACGAACTTCCCAAGTGATATAAAAAGATTACAATTTACAACGAACGTAAACAGACAACTTCATCAGGTTATTTGGAGAGGCATGTTCAACTTGCACGTTGCACATCAGCCCAGCCCCCTTTCTGTATTCCACGACTCCAAGTCGAAGTATACGGCCACTGACTCCAAATACGAATTATTGATGAAGTGAAATGATATATATATATATACACGCAATATGATACAAACATGAAAGAGTGTATATTAAAATAAGGATTATAACACATATAAATATATATGAATTCCAGAAATGAAAGCTATAATTATCATATGAAAAGGGGCCTAGGTTAATGTTTCATTATTTTCCCATCCAATTTTTTGTCTCTGTTCTGAATCATGTTCTGAAAACCTCCCCCACTAAACATGAAACATAATAATAAAATTTAAAAAAAAAATCGGATCATATTGCAATATTTGCTGTTTTATAAAGATGTTATGTATATGAAATATTATTCTAATATATGTAAGTATACCTACTCTGTAACAAAGAAAATATGTTTTCTCAATATATAACATGCAATATTATCATTCGCTAATATGTGACCATCCCACTAGGCAAGGAACATTGAAACAACCATGTCTGATTTTTTTATAAAATTATATAGACTTTTTTGCAACTAGACAGATCAAATTTCTAAAGTTTTCTAACGATGTGTCGGCATCAGTCTTCAATGCGCATGCGTATTGCGTAATGGTAAAACGTAGTTTTTACCGTGATTGTGTTCAATCATAGTCATCTTGAGTCGCCGATATCGCCGTCTGTTGTTGAATAATGTTGGATGTCTTGGTTATGTTATGGAATAGTGTGGAAGTTTTAGCAATTGTCAAATATGAAAAAAGACGCTGAAAGCCAAAAGAATAGATAAATGAACATGATCTGCTATGTCTTAGCAAATCAAAATAGTCTTGGAAATTTCTACACATTTTTTCAAATCAAAAAATATATCAAGCGACTGATTGTAATGAATGTTGAAATTGACAAAAAACAACTCAAGCAAAAATTGAGTATCATAATATCTCATGAAATCGATTATGCATGCCCTAGTTCACATTATGTAACTTCGCAAAGTTATGGTGATAGTAAATTTTTTCTCTCCCTATGTCATAATTATTGAGGTACAAATAATAGACTTGTTAAACATTTGACAAATTTGATTTTTTGTTGTGATATTAACGTCCTAGCTAATAATAATCACTCGAATTTGTTTTTGGTCTAAAAATTCGAGAACACAAATTATAAAAAGGGTTGAACCTGCTGCTGACTGGAAGAGCATGAGTGCTCTATCGTAGGTTAATTTGGTAAGAGAATTGGATTTAAGTAACAAAGTAATTTTATAATCCCCCCCAACTTTTTTTCAGGCTCCTATGAATTACCTTCGCAGTGTGAAAAAAAGTGGCTACTAGTACCTCAGAAGCAAATGAAATAAGGGAGAAAAATAAAACCGAAAAAAAAAAAATTAAAGCGAACTCAATTTACATTTTACACTCCCTGATGGATGCTCCTGAATATGTAGAAAATGTCAGCAGTTACCAGTCTTCTTCATGTTTCACATTTTTTGTGGAATGAATGGAAGAAGAATCATCAAAAACATTATCAACCATATTCACAGACGATCGATCCTTCATACAAAAAAAGAATGAAGAAAAAGACCATCCAAAGCAACTACTTTCCTGTCTATATATCTCAACGGGCACAGAATTATGTGAAAAGCACATTTTATTTCTCAATTTGTACATAAAATATTGATAATCAACAGATAACATTCACGTGAACAATAGTATATTGTAGTAACATTCATCACTCACCAGAATTCACTGCGTCGCCTAAACAAACAAGCTTGTTTCTGTCAGAAACTACTTTTACTAACTTCATCAGGAGGATTACTGATCATTTTCTCACACAATTCAACACTATTTCAAAATTATCATATTAAAAAGGCGTGAGTGAAATTGTGTTATAAAATTATATCTTTCCACCCACTGCTGAAGTTGTTACTTACAGAAACAATAAGATTGTTTGGATATGTGAAACTGTGAAGTCTGGTGAGCGTTGAATTTTATCACAATATAGTGAAATCTCTCTATTTTTCACGTGAATGTTATAACATATATTTGGTTTACAAACTGTGAAAGAAAATATGATTTCCAAATAAATCGATACTAAGCCAGCTATGAAGTCAGGGAAATAGACGTTTCTTTATCGCCATTTTCTTCCTTCTCTTGTGTATATTTTGATTCAACTTGAAAATCATGGTGGATGTTCCAATTTGTAAGTTGTTGAATACCAGATTCATTCAAGATAATTCCTAGAAAAAAATTGTTTCAAAAAGATTCATATAACTTATTAGCAACTGATACTTGAATACGATCTCAGAAATGTTATATCCTCCTATATAACATTAGATTAGATTGCTCGTTCCGAACAATACACCTGATTATACATTCAGACTTGAAACTGATCGTGTAAAGTTGTCGTATAAAATGTCTCTGAATTGACTCCAGACGGTACTTGCTGTCGGTATCCTAAGATATGTTTCGGAAGGTAAATGCAATTAATTGGTCTCTGTGAGGATGAATTAATTTGAGTCTCACAATTCAAATCTTTTTTCTTCTCCATGAACTCTAGTAATATATGGGACACTCTGGATTCCACTTCACTGAGAATGAACAGAAAAATTCTGCTTGAGAAATATAATTTTTTCAACTCCATGAAGCAGACGTCTGTCTCATGACCCAATCATCTTTCTTACCAATTTATAAGCATCGAACACAGTAGTTACTTGAATTTTAAACTCCTCATACAAGACACCCGTAGTATTGCTCAGTTACGTACATGTCACAATTTCAGACTGAAAGTTACTCTTGATGGACTGTCCTACATGATAGTACACTGTGTGTGACCGTTATGAAAATGAGAATATTTTCCATTAAATTTTTGGATATCCGATATATACTGCCATGAAATCCAATTTCAGAACCTTCACCAATCCTGAAAGCTTCATTAGTACATTGGACAGTGTTAATTCTGATTATATTCGCAATATTCTGCATTGTGAATGAATAGTTTTAAATATTACCTTTGTTTTGTTGTTCATTGAAAATTGCTATGAAACTCAAATTTCCTACCAACCAAATGTATTCATTTTCTCTTTAGACTCGAACTCTTACTGTGAAACTAATGTTTTGATGAACAATAAAGTTATTCTATTGTATATTACAGATTTCCTGAGAATGTCATAGTGTCAAAAATACTGGAGAAACTGTGTGATCATTGAGTTTTCACACATATTCGGAATCAGATTATATTATTATGTTTCTGTTCCAAAAACTTCATGTCTTGTTTCGATTTTGATTTTTTGTTCATGTATTTCTTTTTCATTTTGACTGGTACTGTATCGCCATTTGGAGAATTTTCTGGGTAACTTACTCACCGCAGTGAAGGCCGATGGCTCTCCTGTTTACAGTTTTCTGCCGCCCTTGATAACTAGTAGCCACGGCTATATCTTCCGTGGTAGGCAACTAATATTTTAAATCGACTGTTTTTTTACATTTGCAGAGCATTTTCACGGCTAGCTTTTTCATGAACTCCTGTCTAGATTATTTTTCGTCTCTAGGGACGTGAGTGGTTTTCATGTGCCATATTTGCTGGATTTCACGAAGCTTTTCTAGCTTGCTTCTGAACTGAATTCGGTTCTAAATTACCTTGCTGTGGTCCTCAAAGAAAAGATTCACCATCGAGTCCGTGTCTGCAATCATTTTAGGTGGGTAATGTTTTTTTTTTACTTCATTCAGTTACACGTAATGTTTCTTCAAACTACTTTAATTAGTTTTATTAGAACCATTTGTAGTTATTTCGGAATCATACAAGAAAACGAGATCTTCTGTCTCCAACCTCTTTCAAAAAACCGTGAGATTGAACCTTCACATCTGGCGACCAGACAGAAAAATGGTGTTGGAAAAGTCTGCACAACGCCTACTGTATAACAATAGCACTCCTCTAAATCTTCGACTAGTAGAAACGTTCACCAAGATTTTTGCAGTTTTGAGAAACTTGTATTACGAATCGGTTCAGATGTCATTTCTTCTTTTGATCGTTTTCCTGAATCTGTTTCGGAACAATGTTGTAGTTTCGTAAGTGCTGCTGAAAAAAACGCATCGAAATCAAATCGAATTGAACTATATACTTTGTGTTATACCAGTCAGTTTTATTCCTGAATTTGCTGCTCAATGTAGTCCAAAATATACCGGAACCAAAAATATTTGCGCCTTGTGCAATGCCAATCCTCTCATATACAAATGTTATTACTTTCTGTTCACGTCAACTCGTGAACTATTCGATACCGTAAAATCCTACACGTGGTGTGAAAATTGTTTGGGCTCAAAGCGTCTTCCCATAGACTGCACTTCTCGTTCACATTGAATGATATTTGTGAAATCTCATCACACACTATTACATCTCAGTAATTCTCCTCACTTAGGGGATTTACGATTGATATCTTGCATTTTCAATAATCCTCTCCATGTCTTCTCCATTGATCATGCTGTTTTCAGTAATCAAGCTTCAAATAAAATACTATCCTCTGCACCGCTGATATCAGATAATAAATTTGCCTTGAGTTTCACCAATAACTGTCACTCCTTTTCCCCTTCAAATTCAACTGTTCTCTTATCGACAGCACTCATTATTGAAATACGTGTCTATAGTTCATATCAGAAACAATGGGCTCAAATGATTTTGGTTCCCAAATTACCGTTCTCAGTCAAAAACATTTTAATTGACGAATTGAAGTCCTCAACTTCGCCTCTGTCGATTGGAGGTGTCAGTCAAATGACTCACTCATCTGTACAATATAGTGAATTCATGCAGGATTATTCAACACAAAAACATATAACACTTTCAAAAAACGTATTATGTCATCTGCCCCCTACTTTTTTCCACAATTGAATTCTCCGCCTGGAAATTCCTACTACGAGAATTAGAGTTGTTTTCAATGCTCCAAATGAATCATACGATGGCAATTAAACGATATACCCTTCTAACTAGACCATAACTTCAACAAGATCCTGTCACCATTCAATTGAATTTCAGAAATCATTCCATTGCTCCAATAAGTGATATTTGTCAGATGAACAGGCATATATTAATATCAGATGATGATGTTGCTCACCAAATGATTTCATGGAGTTTTTCCTTACCATAACCTGTAAAGGAATTTGTGTGGTGAACTGTAACTTATGGCATTTTCCATTCAATTATAGATGTTATTGCTACCTATAGGCCTAGCGGTTCTCACTAAAACTGTAGAAAACCAAAATCAGTCACACATGGATTTCAGGATGGAATGACAAAGACTGTTGTTGAATGGTTGTTGGATGTGAAACACGTTGATATATCTATCGAGAATTACATTATTATTGAATATTGTTTTACGTACCAAAATACTCTTGCACGAACATCATGGAAACAACTATATGAATAAAATACATTTTCACAAATGGAACTCATAAAAAACGAGTAGGTAATGCATTTTGGTTGTCAGAGCAGTGGATGCGGAATCCGTGGTGGTGCGGATGAGAAGATAGCTTTCATCTTCCATCGGTGCGATTTAAGTTGGCTACCCGCCACATCTGCACTTGAAGGTAGCAACTTGCTGCTTGGTGACCTGTGTAGCAGTTTCATTCACGTCGGAGACAAACGAGGTAGCTTTATGATCGTTGAAGCGATAAACGTTCCATACCTCAGGAAACCCAAAGTATCCCGCGCGATGTCACTCCCATATAGAACCGTGAAGCAATTGATGCTTGCTTGTATCACTGCCTGAGTGGAGTCTGGGCCATAAAAGACCTCCATTTGCTCAGCAAGTGCTTCACTCTTGCTCAGGAATGTGGTAATTTCGGTCTTTCTCTGGCCAAACGGTCCTAAATTGATGTCGTACCCGCTAAACGCCTGGATGAATAGTACCGTTCCTGGTGATCTTTGGTAGGTAGTCCTGATGGCTGCAGAAAATACTTTTTTCTTCAAACGTCAAATAATGATGACATTACTTATCTAACTTGATCCTGTCAAAGTTGGATCTCTCCGCCGGCAGCAGTTTTTTTCCATTTCTTTATGGCGGAGGGAAAAATGTTGTCATGGCAACAATATGAAACATGTCACAAAGCAACAATACAAATGTCATTAACAACAATTAAACATCATTTTCATTTATTGTGATATTAAAAGTACAATTAGTTAATGAAGAATTTTCAAAATTGAAACCGTGCAAAAATGTTCCCGACTCTTGATACGCATTGGTAATTGTTGATGATACTGATGGTCGAGCACAACTTCCAGCAATCATTCCCGATGTTGGCGAATCATGGGGGTTTAAAATTTTTTGAGCATTATCGTTCTTATTTCTTATTGAATATTCTATATATCCTTCGGCAACCGTGCTTGATTTCCAGCCCCCATGTCGTTTGAGGCATTCTAGATTTCCACCTCAGTCAATTAAAAGTGTTGCTGAAGTTCGTCGTAAACAGTGACCCGTGTATGCGCTTGCATCATTCAAATTTAAATAACTAGCTACTTTTTGGGCTACTGCGCTGATCTAATGTATTCCCATGACGCTTCGGTAACATTTCCATTTTGGTACTTTATAAAAAATCGGTTTTCTGTGAAATTTCCAGGCCGCAGTGATGCATACTTTTTATACAGTTTAATGAAGTTTTGACCAATCATCGTGAAAGATCTAATTTGTCGTGTTTTACTGTCTGAGATTTTGATAATTATTACATTTTCTTTATCCTCAATGTCCACAGTCTTCATTTTTACCAATTCGTCGCATCGACAGGCGCCGGTAACCCCAATTAACAAAACAATCTGAAATATTATTATTATTTAGTAGACATGCTACATGCTTTGCAATATATTTTTTTTTACCTTCAATCCTGAATACAACTTATCTGGCGCTTCAAACAAAAAATTATCAAACTCGTCTTCAGTGAAAACTTTAGACTTCTTTGCAGTATATCCTTCGCTTGTCTTTTTCAGAATGGCACGTAACTTCAAAAATTCGCTTATATCCACATTTTTTCTAATAATTAACTCGGATTTTATCATAGAGTATCGTGACCACATTGTAGAAGATTTCCATTTATTTTCATTTTCCATTATATTAAAATATGCCAGTAAAACGTCTTCGGTAACTTGCCGTACTCCTCTTGTATCGCACCACTCTTGGGAGTGCTTGTACGCTAACCGATACTTTATTCCGGACTTCGAGGGCCCCAAAGGTGCTACTGCATAATTAGCCGCGGACTCTTTTCGTTTAGGTTTTCCATTTTCGCACTAAATTTGCGCTTGCGGTTGCAACAACAATGAGCTGTCTTTAATAACATAAAATAACTGTCAAACAACTGTAACCAGGGAGACGCAAATCCCACCGACGACTTAACTATTTTAATTTCTAACATCTAGACGACTTTGATAGTTGTCACAGTTAATTTCGAGTATAAATAGCGTATAAATTGTACCATTTATGGTTGGAAATTGCTACGTTTGAAGAAAAAATAGTATACTTTATTCGGCAAAGAAGCGACTTTTCTTGACTTGCCCTCTATTACGCGCGTCAAGAAAAGTCATGCTTCTCCGCCTCATAAAGAAATATACTATTCTCGATGTGGACGTTTATATCTCCGCAGTATCTTCGGCACTGACATCTTCTCCCACCATGACAATTCGATCGGCTATCGGTCGTTTTAAAAGCGCCGTCATGACAATCTCTCGACACGAATCTTTTTTGGCCCCTTCTACTTCCTCTTCCTGTGAGGCATCACAAAAAAAATGATTAGGATTCTCATTATCTTTATGCCCAATACATGCCCTTGAGCAATTTGAATTACTGTGGATTCATCGAACGTCAATTCGAAGCTAGAATGAGTTACATGGCGTCAAGTCACTCTGCTCTTTTGATTATTTCTTTTGTAGCATATTCGAGGTAGCCATCTTCCATGCCATGGAGACGTTCTTCCCGAAGTGGGTAAGGACGTAGGTAGTATAACACGCCAAGAGTGCTAGAATTGTGCTCCTCCGCTGCCACATAACCTTGTGCCAACATCCACAGCGAGGTGAGTGCTAGTATCTTTCGGCGTGTGGTTGGGAAGAGGAGCCAAGGCAAAGAACAGAATTTATTTCGCGCCTTTGCGGATCCCCTGTTCGTTTAAGAAAGAAATCGAGAACTTGGCCAATTATTCATACAATATATTTGTAGAACGTGCAACAGAAAGTAGATAGACCGATATTAGAACTACATTAGATCACGAAAGCAAAACAATTTCTCAACCGAGGGTTCAACACAGTGGGGCAGCAACACCAAGGAAAAGGTAGTTGGAAAAACTAGTGCAGACGAAATGAACAATTGAATTGAAAATCAATTCCAATTGTTCAATCGATAAAACTATAGAAAAATATAAGAACAGTTCATTTGTATATTCCTCAAAAACCCACTTATGACTGTTTCTGGTTTTAGTGAGAACCGCAAGACCTACAGGTACAAATGGGATCTCAAATGAAAGATGAATAAATCTACAAAAATCAGTCGACTCTTTCCTGCACAAGGCTCCGCCTTCTGGGAGCACACGTGAGGGTGTTCAACAAAGGGCAGATTAAACTCTGGAGGGTTGGCAAGGAAGTTGAATATCTTGCGGTTTTGAAGGTTCCTGCGTAGTGTCTTTGAGCTTCCTGTGGTCTGTTTTATTCTCCTGTAGACAATGTACAGCAGGCTGTCTCAACTTTCCTTATGCATTCATTAGGTAATCGTACTACATTAAAATTGTGCTATTATTATAATGGGGACTTTGAGCATATTACCCATCATCTATAATAATATCATAAAGAGATACAGTTTTAAACTTAGGTTCAATGAGTGGGGCCCCCCCCCCCCCCCCCCCCCCCCCCCCCCCCCCCCCCTCCCCCCCCCCCCCCCAACCCCCATTACCCACCCCCCCCCCCCACCCCAAACCCACAAGATTATACTACAATAATATTGTACTTTCAAACATGTTGGGGAATTTTAGTATATTATACCCATCATCTATACTAATATCATAAAGAGACAATTTTTAACTTAGTTTGTTTATAGGGGAAATTTTCGGAAATAATGATCCGATAATAAAAATTATTTCACTAACATAATGGTACAGTATTCAGGAGTAATAAAGACTATATTTCATTACGATTGAACAGGAAATTCAGTAAAACTGATAGTCTTTGTGAATGATGGCGTGCGCTGACTGAATGGTTCGGTTCGACTGCTACGCGGACGTTGTCGAGGGTAACAATTATTCCACTACAAGTGGTTACGTCCAGATCAGTTATTCTGTCTAACAAAGTTTATCTGTATTAATTTTAGTTTCCCGATTCACCGTGAATTGTGGGTTCGTTTTTTCCAGTGTAGTTACCAGCATTTGCAATTCTAAGGGCCGTGGTTCGAAGATGTTCAATCGAAAAACGGTGTTAGAAATTACTAAAACTATAATATGATTCGTATACACAACTTTCAATGTGAACCAACAATGGAACATTACTTTCGAAAACTAATAATCTTTATTGAATGATGTATTTTCAATATGTTCGAAGGAATGCAATTATTTGATCCAAATGATAGCAGGCGGTGTTATCAAGTATATTTGGATAAACCTATCATATGGCAGGTTTTGTCTCTTGCAAGAGACAAAGATGAATTGGAAAAGAATTCAAATAGCCCAAATTGGAAATTCTAAGTTGAAGAATACTTCATTTCTTCAAAATTTTTGTGATTCAGAATGGAAAAGAAAACAACTTTCAAGAGGTTCTTATCTGCAGAAATATATCCATCTCTTCTGGGATCAGTGAATTGTTACGAATCTGGCAAGCTGAATGTTGTTGAAATGAGACTAATTCGCAAATAGAGAACCCTCTTTTTTCGAGTTCCCGCAGCAATAAACGTCTGAAATGATGAATTATCAAATAGTTATTCGCAGTATCGACACTGATTCTGTACGCTCACTTCCTTGAACTGAAACCCTGTCACTACAAAAACGTGTAATAATTTTATCAAAGATATGAGAGTTGAAAAGGAAGACGGGATTCGAAAATTTGATTCTCGAAATAAGTAGCACAACTGGAAGAATAAGTAGAGGAAAAAAAGCTGCTTTTTCCAGGACCAATAATGATAATAATAATTATACCAATAGTGATAGCGGATGCAGATGCTTTTTATGCCTGAAAGATTACCTGGGACTTCCATAACATAGGATACCCATAAATTTACATTCGGATAAGAAATTATTATAGGAACTAATATGTTTTATGGTCGGGAAAGGGGTCGATTAGTAATCAATAATATTACAGCAATGGTAAAATATTATAGATTATATGATTATGTGTATCTTAAGGAGTATTGAAAAATACTGTCAGCTTCGGAGCTGTGTGAAATCAACGAATGAACGAAATTACAAAAATTCATAGTGAAAATTATTCATCAGAACCTCCTCTATTGTAATGTTCTGATGTCACTTTATTGTAAAATAACTAGAGGAAAAAAAGGAAATTTGTTTCAAAATATTCAACCATTTTCGTTCATAAAATTATTATTTTGGATTTCGTGATGGAGAAATATCGAAGTTGTAGATTAATCAATTTGCAACAAAAAATATCGCTATAAATTTTCAGTGGAATTAATAGTTTGGCAAATAAAGCGCGAAAGACATTCTTCTTCACATTTCAATGGCCTTCCTAATCATACAAAACTCAACATGGTTTTACTCAAAAAGAAACATCTTTCAAGGATCCATAAACAACAATAATTCCATCACATTTGGGTCTCTCATCATAATATCAAATGTAAAAATCAATGATATAATTTTTTTAAATATTTTATTCAACGTCGAGCTATTTCTGCTACCAAGCCCAATCACTGACGGTGGTGTGTACAATTTCGCTAACTGGAAATTTTGCCTAACCCTCTGGTGTATTTAAACCAGAGGAAGGGGTCTTTTAAGAGGCCAACATCCATGGACTTGGGTCCGCTGGCTCTACGTCCCCTCTGAAGGACGTCCTACTCTAAATGTATCTTGCGCTCATTGATATATTGCCTGCTAACTATGATATACTATTTTTCAGTCAACTGTCAGTCAACCTGAAGAGCAGGGCCGTGCCCCTAGACTTATCATCATTTGATTTTCATTTCCATCAGTTATAAAATGTATGTATATTCAAAAAAATGGTCTGTCACTTGTTACATCAGAACTTTGAGGAACTTTCATATATTATGTTAAATCAACTCGGAGATTTCAACATCTGGAAACTGAATACTGTTTCGAATTCCATTAGGAAACATTCACTGATTTGAACGATCGTATGATCAAAAATTGACGGCATCAAATTTGAAAACACGTGCTGAATGACTGATCACAGGACATGAAAATAATAATATTCAACCAAACGACTCAGTTCTGATATTTGCGGGGGGGTTTTCTCTTTCTCGTTTCATTTATTTATTTTATTATCAACCTCGATGCCCGACATGGCTATTTCAGTTATTCAAGCAAATACTTTTCCAGCCTTCGAATATGTCCGTTTCCAAATTTCTCTGACTAGAATTTTCTCGAGTTTTGCCATACCACTGATATTATTTCAGGTACTTCCCAAATATCTATGAGGCTCAATTCTAAATACGCTGACCCCAGAGGAGATGATCCAGATCTAGCGCTTGCCTTCATCAGTTCTGCCCCTAGATGTTCCAAAACTGGTAAAGTTGGTGCTGTAGAAGGTTCCAGTAACCCCGACTCCCCACAGAGTTTTCAAATTCTATCCACAAATTTACAACCTCTGAGTAGAGGACATCTCTCCTTGCGATCAAAAAATGCATTCGATATGCCAATTATGGTGGCGAACTATTTAACGGTGAAAAGAGATGAAGACGTTATATTGGACGGAATACGACTCATCCAGAAGTTTAGCAATAGCACTCTACTGATCAAGAAATATGGACTCGAATTGGCAAGAACGAGTTACGGTGAATGTTTAACAAAACACGGGTGAGTAGTTCAATTCCACACAGGAATGAATTACTCAAAGGCAGGCGATTCAATGAATACTTCTCAGGAAGGATTTCGCTGAGGAAGAATGATGCAGGTGACTACCGGATTCCCCAGTTCCTAATGAATATCACCAACTACAGTTTTGCTTTCTTTGTTACTTTGGTGATCCAGAAAAGCATTATTATTGAAATATTGATTGAGATAAGGCTAAGCTTCTACTTAGGAAAATTGAATGTTTTATACAATTCAATAATTTCATATCTAGAACTTGAGAATTAGTTTCTACCTAGAAGAAGAATTTGAAAAACCACTTCGAAAAAACAACAACGTCGTAGTTCGATTTCTTGTTTTTTCTGTATGCAAAAGCATTTATTATGTCTGTTCTCAATTGTTTCCTTCTATAAACAGGATGAAACTATTCTGAAATGGAAGATGCTTGGTGTCTGCATGATTAGCAAATGAAAATAATTTTGGCGGCATTCAGACAATTGAGAGTTCAAAAATGCCGCTAAAATTCCTTACATTTGTTAAAACTGATACATTCCAAAACGATGTCAAGACGCACATGTTTTTCCCACAGGTAAATATATTTCGATCCCATCAAACCTCTCAATTATCATGATTCAATTAGTTTATTATCGATTTCCTTCTCAGAATGTGCTAATTTGGTGTAAAAAAAGCTTACCGGGTGTGTATTTTCAACTGAATGATGTGGTTATTCATTTCTGTCTGTTTAGAGATTTTATTCTTTACATCGATGGAAATTTTGAACCCTCGAAATTGAGTTGAATTCCTTTCAAAACATGTACAGGGATAAAAAAATCATACAAATTCTTCACTGATTCACCCAATGTTCTCGCAAATTTATTGACGTTTTATATGTCAGGTACAATTTATTTCTATGGAGAAAGGTTGCTCAGTGACATATTTTTGCCTTCGGAGAGGCGATTGCGATGACTGGACATGGATTACTTTTCATATGATTATTTAGGCGCTTTAACGGTAATACACTCCTCTTGAATGTATTGTTTATGTCACATGATAGATAGCATCGATCTATATGGAGTCTCATCAAAATATTTTTGTGTGTTATAAACACAAAAAATGGGTTTATGATTAAATGATTATTTTGGAACTATTCGATTTTTACTGATATTTTGTTGTTGCTGACCTCTGGAAAGCATTTCTAGTGTTGACAACGTGGAGTAAAATGGAATCGTTTCAATAATTATATTTGTTTTTGTATGAAATAATTGGTGAGGATATTCATGCCAGTGTGCTCCTGAAACGAAGACATTCTAGAAGAGATCAGTCTAAAATGTAACCATGAAAAATACCTTAGGAGACATTTGAGCAATGAAAACTGATATCTCAATTATCTCATTTTAGATTCGACTCTGATGACTACTGGAAGTGTGCAATGCGTTACTCCACCAATTCTCCTCATCATCAGGCGAGCACTTGTAGAATGGGACCACCATCCGATCATTTTGCCGTAGTGGATGATAAACTTCAGGTCTATGGAATCAACAATCTGATGATCGCAGATGCTTCTGTGATGCCTACTATTGTTTCTGGAAACACTTATCCTGCAGTAGTTATGATTGCAGAACGGGCTGTGGATTTCATTTTGAGAGGATAATAGAGTTTTTCTTCATTTTGTATTCAGACCAAAATGTCCGTAATTCGATGTAATGAAGAAAAAGTACAATATTCCAATTGGGAAAAAAATGATGTCCCTACTACAATTCGAAACTTCTAGGATTCTGTATTGATGAAAAATAATAATGGAATAAACATATTGAACATTTACGTTGCAAACTCTTCCCGATAATTGGTATCTTATTCAAAATAAGACAGTACAGTCCTCATAAATATCTGATGAATATTTACCATTACCTTATCAATTCCAAATTACGGGTCATCGTACGGCAAAGCCGCAACAAATAACCCGCCGCGATCGATATTCGACTTCGGTCAACTTGTGGAAAGCTTTCCATATTCGAAATGCTCACATTCACATATCCAATGCCAGACAGCTGCTTCGACCCACCAGGTCTCATCAGTGACACTTGGCTGGACTGTGAACACACACATTGCGAACGATCTACTCCTTGGAAAGTAAATCTCTGAAACTGCTGCACATGGTGTAAATCTCAAAGGGCCAACGCCATCTGCTGGGTGACGACCAAAGTCTCAAACTCCTACTGCACTAAGCAGAGGAGACCTCTTTGGGCAGTAGAAGGACTTTGGTCGTCACCCAGCAGATGGCGTTGCCCCTTGGAGGTTTACACCATCTGCACCAGTTTCAGAGATTTACTTCATTAGGAGTAGATTCTGTCACGGATTGTACAACTTCAACGATGATGATGTTTCCACTGAGCATTCAAACTTGAGTGAAATTGCTTGAAGTGCATGCTGGCCAAACAAGAAAGACCCTCAAAAGTGCTTTGTTCACAACTGAACACTTAATAATTTTTCTATATGAGTTCTGTTCATACCATCATACATTTGATGGAAAAATATATTGGTATTTTCATTCACATTTTGCTCAGTAAATCAGCTCGATACTAACTCGTTCATGTCTGATAACTTCTGTTTATCAAATAAATCACAAATACGAATAAAGGGATAATATATTGAATATGATATTTCGTTGAATATTTCATATCACAAATCAAATGTTCTTTAAGAAATAGGTTTTCGGATTTCCGGAGGAAGATTCGACGATATCTGCAAGCAAGACCAAAGTCTGTCCTGGGTCACATATGGAACTACTTTCGCGACCTGCATTGATCCCTGAAACAAAGAAAAAATCTCCAGCACCAGTCGAAAATAGAAAGTATTTTCTACAATTTGAAGTAGGGGACCATTATAGTAAGGAAATTTATCTCCAGTACACAGAAACGACAGAAATCACCGGGTCATTTTCGCAAGCTTAATTTTTTTGTATGAGCTATTGATGTGTGATAGAAATCTGAACATCTGCCGGCGCACTTTCACGACAGAGGGTTACAGGAGCGTCACAACTGCAGCAAAAAAACAACAAAAACAATTCATTACCGCAAACGCAAAACTTGGTGTACGCATCAGTTGTAACATAAGAAGCTCGGAACATAAGAAGGCCAGAACGCCTCTCACCTTAATTCTATATCAAAACTCGTCCGCAACCAACATGCGTGAGTACAAAACACAATAAAAAAGATCGTATGTCCGCATGGATGGAATTTATTGAGATGCTGCTTTTTATATCAATGAAATCAAAGTTGATATTCTTCCACTAATAAGATACAACGAAGGTTTTCTGCCAAAGGTATGGAGTTGCGCTCGGCATGCAGCAATTTTTCAACTTTTTTTTGACCCCTCTCATGGGGGGGAAGAAATTTAGGGGCTCTAGATATCCCCAAAGATCTTGAATGAAAAAGATCGATTTTTTAATTGTTGTTATCTCCATAATTTGAGCGCGACCCCCCGCCACCCCCAATGACTGAAAGCTTTTTGAGAGATTTTTAAGAAAATATTTCATGTGTTTCTTTCATCTGTTCTTTGTTTCAATGGATACTTCACATTTCTTTGGAAATGTTCAGTGTCTTATACAAGGTCAGTCGAGAAAGCTTGGAGTCGGAAATTTTCCATCGTATAACTAACACCCTAAGGGCGGGTACTTTACGACCTAATTAACAGTCCGTTAAAATAATCGGTGCTGAGAATAGACACCACATACTTTCGATTGCTCGACTGAAGCCACAGTCTAAGCGCCGATTATTTTATCCGATTGTTAATCAGGTCGTAAAGTACCCGCCCTTAATAAGATATTGGACTGAACCTTGATGAAGAGGTGTTCGAAATATGCCCAAAGCGAATGGGCTATTCACTTTCCCGAGGAAAATATGCCTAATAGTTGTTTCCTGATAGGTTTCAGGCCTTTTGCTGACTTAGAAGTATTGTCCTATATGTATTATTCAGAATAAGTAACCACGTACCCCGCACATATACACTGAAAATATAAATATTCAGGACGAAATCGGAATTGAATCATTCTGAAAAGTTACGAATTGAAACAATATATCTTCGAAATTAACTATATAAAATCCTTCAAATCCAACAACCTATTCGATGTCCAGTATTTTTTATTATATCAAGATAGAAGTATTCATTCATTCTGTTGAAAACCAAATTGAATATTTCAATCTGTAGTTTTTGAAAACGAACAGTATTCATACCTACAGAACAAGTCAAATTCAGTCTTGACCTTTGACCCTTGAAAATAAAAAAAAAATTCGATGAAGGATTTTCACCACACAATGGTGAGAATACACAGATAGTTTCGACTTGAACAACTAAACAATGGAGTCATTCAAAAAATATTCGAAAACGTTTACTCTGAGATGACGATAGGATTATTTTTCAGCCAAATGAATGATTTGACTGTGTTCGAATTTATTCATTTGTATTGTTATTAATCATTCATAAATATTAGGTTTTTTGAAATAGCATACTGTGATGCTTATTTTATATGAGAGTGTTGCGCCACTGGTCTTCTTCGCTTAAACTGATATAGTCGGGCTGTTCAAAAGATAGAATTCAAGGACGCGTGAACAGTAAATGCCTGCATAGCCACGCCTTCTAAACTGAAATAAATGAAGAACTGTTTACACTGTACTGTACTCATTTGTGCTTTGTATTCACGTGTGTTACGTTTATTGAATAATATGGATGGAAACAGTCTTTCACCTCCAAGAAAAAGATGAAAAAAAAGACATTTAACTGTAGAGGAAAAAAGTGTAATAATGAACACTTATAAAAAAGCATCCCAAGATTTGATGGGAGGACGACGCGGCGACGTTTTTGTTGAGTGGTGTAAATCGGACTTGTAACATTGGGGAGAGAAACATTCAAAGAGTGCGTGCCGTTCACGTGATCATTCTATCTTTTCAGCGGCTACACTATAGTGCGCAAGACAAGAGATGAGTGGGGCATGACGGAGAGAGGTGAAGAAGGAACGGACCGGGGGAGAGCGGTGTTGGCTTCTCTCGGAGAAAACGAGGTACGAGGTGGCATGTTGCAGTTTGTACCTGAAAACAATATAAAAATACATCACCGAAGGTTGTAGCAGTGTGAATGGTTTTGAAAACGATAACTGTGCACCAGATCTACCGTTGCCGTTTGCCGTGTCCAGGAAGCTGTCGAGCTCGCAACGAGGGAAAAGTGAGTCTGTATTTCTATCACTGATGCGTATCTATAACCCTACTTCGAGAGAACATTTTTCATGGTGGAGGACACTTTTAGCTTAGCAAAAAGAAATAGTTTTTGTTATAGGGAATTACTTCTAAAAGTAAAGAATATCAAAAGATTTATGGTAGTTACTACAATTTCGTAAACCCTGAGTCTCATCAATACCATTTTTCAGATGGATCAATAAATAAATTACTCGAAAAAAGACTTCTCGATATCATTTTCAAACTCATGAACAAGTTTTCAATCTACGTCCATTATAATCCCATGGAACGTATCATCGACGAATATCATTTAAGTAATCTGAAGGTCAATATAACTGAAACATACTATCCTATGATATCGTTCATCTGATATAAAACCGAGAAAACACATCCCTTTTTTGAAATTTGTTTTGATTAATACCTAATTACTTACAAGATATTTCTTCTTCCGTCCTGGCTCTTGCCCAAAATAAACCAGCGAATCTGAAGGGATATTCAGTATTCCATGCGCTTTTCCAGGCTTCATAGGCTCGAATTTGCTAGGGCTGCAGTCTAGGTCGACTCGAATCACGCCAGCTTGAGAGTCTACAGAAAGGGAGAGCCATGTCCAAGCTGAAAAATTACATCGATTTTTCACCGACATCGAAAGCAATGAAGGATAATAAATGCATTTCCTAGAATTTATATACAGTCTCCATATATTCACATAAAGAATTAAAAGCTGCATTGCAAGTTCCCGAATTTGAATTACCAGCGACTCATTAATAAGAGAGAACAATAACGAATATTCGAAAACCTAAATCTTTTTATGATTTCGATTTGGCAATACATTTTCATAACGTTCTTGTTCTAGTTTTAATTAAAGAATAATTGTAGAATGCATTTCAACTAGAGAATTGATCCAAAAAACTTTCACTTTTGTTGATATGAATTCTTCTGACTATCCTCTGAAATGTTGAATGTAGATAATGAGAAAAGTTTCAACGATTTATGAAGTGAATTTCATGATTGAAGTAAATGAAAGGTATTCCTATATCGCCAAAAATGATTAAGTTGATGATATTGATCGTAATATGTTTGAAGTTACTCTGCGATCCTCTCGCCATAGAAGTTGGCATCATTAAAAAAAATCTACCGTGGATGAAATTAATTTTAGGGAGATATAAACCAGTGAATGCACACTACTATGTGAATGAACACCTCGAGGTTTTCTGTTTTGAATCCATTTCGAGTTAACTAAACCTGTTACATTTGATAACAGACTACATATTCAATTCAAGGTATTTGTTGATATTAGCGATTCACCTTTCGTGTCAGAGTGAAATATAACTTCATCTTTTGGAATAAGATTGGTGGGGAAAAATTGATTCTCACCTGCTACAGGAGATTTTCTGTGATGCTTTGGGAGGATCCAATCAAGCTGCCTGAGTCTATTGGACCGTCTGAGTCTGTATTTGAGACTCATTGAACCAGTTCTCGCATTCAAAGTCAGTTGAAACCATGGAGTCAATCTGCCTGTGGAAAAATTTTTACGATCTCAGCAATATTTAATATCAACAGCAACTTCGTTTTTTGACAATGAACGAAAATTCAATCAAGCGATATTCGTAAGATTCAATGAATCATCAAAATTTCTGAAATGTGAAACTCATTTTTCAGTTCTGTATACTCTTGAAGATAGTGGTAGATGAAAATTCGAATAGTATTGTGGGCAGAACTACAACACTATCAATAGGCGTAGCAAGTTCTGAAAACTACCAATAATTTAGAACCGTCAGATCATACTTTTTTCTTTTTTTCAACATTATGCGGTTTTTTGAAAGGGTTTCCACTGGAGCAAAAGTCAATAAAAACCTCTGGTTCATTATATTCCTTTTCTTATTGCTGAATACTGATTCACTCAAGTCAAATTGGTGACAACAGATACGCAGATGTCATTATTACATTAATATTATTGACTGTTTCAGAACTGCTATCAGCCTCGACAAAAGTGGAAATCGTAGTGAGTGACGTGGTAGTAGTCGTACATCAGGCTCATTCGCCTCAGAGATTGGCTAGCATGAGGACACGATAAAGTATTCTCCATCAATGACTAGATAAATATATCTCTCTTTTAATGATGGATGTGGCTAACAAATTGTAATTAGCCACAAATCTGGGAAATTTGGGAAACATTGGCCGATGTAAGATATCACGCACATTCGATATCCGATAAACGATCTCTCGTTTCATTTTGTGGATGATTCCGAGAAGCTTTGGATAATGCATCAACCCATATCACACAGATTCAAGATCTGAAGAAGGAGGTGGATTCACTGAGAAACGAATTAAAACTCGTGGCACCGCTCAATACCATTCAGGACTATGAACAGACCTACTATGAAGTTAACGAGCGTATCGTACGTGCAAAAAAATTCGTGATGTATTATGTAAGCAATTGCATTGGGTTCACAATTCCAGACAAGTGTCACTGATAAGACCTGGTGGGTCGAAACAGCTGTCCGGATTTGGATTTTTGAATGCAATGTTTTCGAACATCGAAATACTGATTTTGTCTTAGGCTTACAGCTATAGATGAAAGAGAATGAAAGTGTTTCTTGATGGCAACGGAGCCAACTATGACAGCATCGCTGTTCGATAGGCCCGTTTATTGTGATCTCCCTATATTTATTAAACGAAGTTTGAGTTTCTGGTCAAATCCAACATATAGCGTTCTTCCATGACGCATTACACCATTTTTTCCTGATTTCAGTAATTTGTCTTGTGAGAGGCAGTCAGTTCGGAAAGCATTGTGTTCACAAGTGCAACCAAGTGTCACTGATGAGACTTGGTGGGTCGAAGCAGGTGTCTGGCATTGAATTTTTGAATGCAATGTTTTCGAACATCAAAAACGATTTTTTATGGCAACAGAGCCAACTGTAACAGCATCGCTGTTCGATAGTCCCATTTATTGAGATATTCGTATAATTGTACAGGAAGTCTGAGTTTTTGGTCAAATCCAACAGATGGCGTTATTCCTTGATTTGTTCCCGATTTGAGCAACTCGAGTACCTTGGAAGATAAAATAGCAGACAGGGGGGTTTTTGAGAAAGTTTTCCAAATATTTGATATAGCGGAAGAGCCCAAAATCATAAAAATGCTAAGGGTTGGCCGACCTGTCTTGGAGGACCCAAACCTAGACCGATGAAAATGGTTCGCTCAGACTCTGAAGTTTTGAGAACAGTTCTGAGAGCAAAAACAAAGCTACTGGACACAACTTGTTGAATAAGCGCAGACCACACTAAAATCCAGCGGAAAAATCTGAGAACTGCTTTGAAAAAACTGAAAGAGAGGCTGGAAGAGGAGAAGGAAGTCGATAATTGTCTTACCATGATGGAAAACTCAAAGTAAGTGAGAAACAGAATGCCGAAAATGCCCAACAACCCCTTTACAAGCTTACTAACAGAATGTCGAGAGTGCGTACAAAACTCACAGAACTATAGAAGGGATGTCGTCCTATCTACGACATGATTATCATAACCGAAACATGAACATGACTACATGAAAATACCATGGCCACATCTGCAATGTTGTAGATATATCATATTTTGGAGGGATAGAAGTGTTACAACAAGTGAAAGAAAACGTGGTGGTGGTGTACTCTCGCCATTCGTTCTAGCATAATGTGTAGACTGGTAGTTTCTCTAACCTACAACGTGGAGGAACAGTTCGTATACTGCAATCATAATAACCAGGATGTAATTAATTATTGGTGCAGTATACATTTCTACTGAGTTCCCACCAGATGTGTACCCTGAACATTAGGAAAATATTGTTGGAAGTTATCCAGAACCGAAATATTACATTATTGATGATTATAATCTGGTGGACGCTACCAAGACCAATGATAGCAATGAAGTCAGTCTCAACAATCCTCTCAGTTCCCCTGCGAAATGTATGTAGGTAGGTCGGTCGGTCACTCGACAACATCAACAACAGAGGAAACAATATGGCTTTTATCAAGGCAAATCCACTTCAACGAATTCACTCACCAATCAGACTTATAACTCGGTAGTTTAGAGGTTATCACGACGACCTGGGTTCAAATCTACGACAGCCACCGTACTGGGTAATCGCACGCTAAAAGGAAGGCTTCGTTATTTTATTGCTCGCACAAGTTCTGAGGGTTAACGTGCGTCAGCTGGTTGACGGAACAATTCTTTCAGGACAATGACTTATATCCCACCTGCATTGGAAAAAATATAACGATCGATGCCATTCATACAGACTTCTTTAAAGTATTCGACAGTGTTTGCAACAAATTTTGTTATTCAAGCTATCCACTGTGGGCTTCAATGGTGAATCACTGAACTGGATTGGGACCTTTCTGATCAATAGAAATTAGAGGAGCAGAATGGGTAACTTTTGCTAATACTAGATTGATGTTGTTCCCAAAGGTTCACACTGTGCAACATAACTTTTCAATCAATTCATGAATGGCATCGTTTGCAGAATTCCCAACCTTTTATTCTGAGCTTAGAGACCTGTCGAACCTCTCTTGCTCAGGGATGGTTTTTCAATAGAACAGGTGAATTTTGGAAATCGTAAGCAAGAGAGATTTATGAGGGTTATGAACTTCAAATGTTAAAGGTGAATGTTAATTCGTATCTCATGTCCCTTGAATCGCGGGGTTTTCTCCGAACAGTATAAGCTTTCTCTAGAGAAAAAAAAACTAAATATTGAGAAGAGTTTCTCCATCAGCTATTTTGTATCTAAAAAGTTATTGCTCCTGATGGCTCCATTATTGACATCCAAGGACCATATTTCTTCAACAAAGCTGAAAATGATGCTCGAATATTCTTCAATGAGCTCAATAGAGATGTTGATGGCATGAGATATCAATTTCTAATGTAGATCCCGAATATCGTGATCCACTTCAAACCTTGCAGGGCATCGGTCTGAACACGCGAAAGTCACCACTGTTCTGGTACAAAACTTAGTCTCGTCGTAACGTTACATGAAAGCAATATGTGAACATGAAATTTTCAAAAAACTTTCATACTCGAAAACCAAACTATCTTTAATGTATTCTGAACACATGCAAAGCTGACTCTTTTATCTATATCGCAAATATGGATGTGACTACATGTTCGTAGTAAAAAGTAATCCGGATGTATATTTTTCCGGAGAATATTCCTTGTGAGATTTTGTCAAATAATTAAGAGGAGATCCTCCTCAGATGATTTTCAGAAAACGGGCATTGAGTTGACTGACTGAAATCATCTCTGGAAAAATAAAGTTGAATATGAGATGATATATATTTGATGTAGAAACGAACTGCATCAACTATATTTTGAGAGAAATTACTTTGCTAACTCACTTCCTGTTGGATCGTGACGAATATCACTGACGAATTGAAGATGCAAATGAGTTACAAAAACAAGGTGGATTTTTGAAACACACAGTGGTTCCATGAAGAGTATTTTTTAGTTATTCTCGAACATCATACCATTATTGATATTATTGTCAATGTATATTACCGACCCAGCAAGCACTATTACAAATGCCAATGTAGTTCTGGGTAATATGCTCACTTAAGCACACGAATCGAATAGGGTTCAGGAAAGAGTATATATTCGATATCTCAGACAGAAAAGAGCACGTTGAGTTTTTCAACTCCAGCGCACTCATCATTCTTCTCACTGATGACTGTAGATATTTCACATGCTCCAACAGCTGAAACATATCAAGTGTGCACCATCTTACAATCAAGGCAGTTCATTGAGGACATGGTATGCGAAATCGTATTAAAATACAAACGAGTCTGGTTCCACGAGAGTAAGATCATATTTGCGTTTCCAAATGCTACTAGACATCAGATATGGATCGGTCTCAATCCGAAACAAAATGGTGCTGAGGACAACGAAAATTCAATTTTCGAATATTATTGCACTTGCGAAGCAGGAACTTGAATTCTAGGCTTCAGTGCTCATGTTGCTGCCTTCATTTAGTACCTGGCCTAAGCAAGACATCAAGTTACTATCAGCTATCCACCACTTCGCCTTTCGATTGCAATACTGGATGCACGTATAGATGTTGAAAATCTCGATGGTATTGGAGTGATAGATCCGAATAATCCAAATGTATGATGTTCAATCATTTTTTGTATATTACAAAATGAAGAACAGAAAATGATTATTTTTATCTTCGACTTATACGGATACAGTCAGAAAAAACATCCGGAACAACTTTTCCTGATACTTTCTTCCGATATCTTCTGCACGACGTGAAACTTGAAGAATTGACCCCATTTGTATATTCGTATTCGTCCCTACGAATATTTCACATCGATATGTTATTCTCTGCAAGAATTTGAATCCAAATTCATTGAAATAGCGAAAATATACCTACCAAAAGCCATAATAACGAAACCTAGGTGGCTGCAGTTGAATCCCGAGAACACGATATTTGTGACCAAAAAGATCATCTATCAATATTATAAGAGCTACCCGATCCCGAAATTTTGAACAAATCAACAGGAAGGCCTATGCCATAATGATTTTGCGGGTTTATTCTCACCTTGCAACTTGAATACGCGAGTTCAAGTACTAAGGTAAATTTCAATCACAAAGTTGAGCCAGCGCCTTTGTTATAGTGAATAAGAGGGAATGTATGTTTAGTATATGCAGACCGTTCTCAGTCTCTTCATCTTTGACATGATTAAGCGACTGATGAAACAGGCAATTTTTGGCATATAGCTTCAGTATTGCATCTGAGCTTCTATGAACTACTCTTTAATAGTTACCTGGCGAATTCACTGAGAGTAGTGTCCCCAAATTATTCTTCTGTTGCCTTATCAAAAATATTCCTGTGAAGCCTTTTGAGTTGTTCATAGCCGTGGTGATGGCTGTTGCATTTGTTAAGGGAACATTGCCATAAGGTAGGCGAAATTTGTAAGCGGGAAATTTTGGAATAGGTCCTTCTACCAGTGAAACACCTTGATCTTTCGAAGAAACATTCATCAACTTCAAAATGTCCACTTCATCTGAAAAAAAAAAACAGAAAATCATTAATGGATATTTCGTTTCAGATCCAGTTTACCATATAGATTTGCCTTTTCATGCACACGTTCAGGTATTGTTTCGTTACAGTAACGACTCTTTCATGCAACCACTTTGTATTTATTTTATATTCAATTTGAAACATTTTATTACTTGATTAAAAATTTTTGGGGTTGATAACCAGTTCGGTAACTCTTTGTCATCTAGCACATGCAAATTTGTATAGTTTGCTTGAATGTGATTGACAATGTTCCTTGCTGAGTGAACTGTTATTATCTATATAGTCAACTTTATCGAAACCTGTTAGAATAGAATAGAATAGAATAGAATAGAATAGAATAGAATAGAATAGAATAGAATAGAATAGAATAGAATAGAATAGAATAGAATAGAATAGAATAGAATAGAATAGAATAGAATAGAATAGAATAGAATAGAATAGAATAGAATAGAATAGAATAGAATAGAATAGAATAGAATAGAATAGAATAGAATAGAATAGAATAGAATAGAATATTTTATTTGAATACGTTACATAATACAATATGTTTGTAGCAAGTCATGTTTTGCTTACGTCTAAAAATCACATAAAAATGTAGGAAAATGTAAAAAGTGACAGAACTAACAAGTAAATAACATGAATCGCGTATACATATACAGTACATATACAAACACTTTGAAAATGAAAGAGAAGTAGTGACATGAGTGTTAACACAAAAATGTGTTCTGAAGTCATCGACAGAATAGAAGCAGTGCCTCAACAAATAATTTTTTAATTTCCTCTTGAAAGTATTCATACTGAGCTCTTTAAAATCTTGAGACAAGATATTATACAGAGAATAATCTGAAGAATTTTTTTTGCGATAAGTGAAGACGAAATCGATGTATTCTAATATGGTGAGAGTTTCGTGTGTTATGTTCGTGAATATGACATTGTTTCGTCAAAGATGATTTCTTTTTATGTATTTCAATCAAAACATAATAAAGGAATAAAGTTGGCAATGGCATAATTCTGAGTTTTTCGAAAGTTTCCTGACAGTGATTCCTGTATCCAATATTAGCCAGTACTCTCACTGCCTTCTTTTGCATCCTAAATATTTGGATGGAGTTGCATGAATTTTCCCAAAGTTATACACCATAACCAATATGAGAGTGAAACAGTGAAAAATATGACATTTTCAATATATTTGCATTAGTAATGTGCTTCAATTGGCGAAGAGCAAACAGAGAACCCGAGAGTTTTCTCTTCAGTTGGGAAATATTTGCAGACCAGTTGAGTCTATTACCTGATGTAATGCTCAGTAGTTCAACCTGATTAGTTTCACAAGTAGAGATGATTCGATTATTAGCAGAAATCCGTATATATTGTGTCTTCTCACCATTTAGTTTCAGCTTATTGGATAAAAACCACTGATTAGCACTATTAGTTACCTCGTCGAGATGAGACTGTAACATATCATTATTTTCATCCGACAGAATGAAAGTGGTATCATCCGCAAAGAGGACTGATTTGAACGGCTTCATATCATTGCACAAGTCATTTACATAAATAACAAATAAGAGCGGTTCCAAAACGGACCCTTGCGTAACGCCATGCTTAATAGTTTGAAAGTTTGATAAGGTACCGTTGAGCATCACTGCTTGTTGACGATTAGTGAGATAGGTTCTCATTAAGTGAAGCGGAATACCTCTAACCCCGTAATATTTCAATTTTTTCAACAAAATTTCATATGAGACGCAGTCGAACGCTTTCGACATGTCACAAAGCATCAACGCAGTGTGATTGCCCTGCTCAAGTTCCTCAACCACGCCAGACCCAACATCAAATTATTGTTGAGTGCGAATTCCTAAATCCGTATTGGGAGTTGCTGAAAAAATTGTTATCCTCAAAGTAGGTATAGAGCTGTATCTTAATTATAATATCAACCACTTTACTGAATATTGAAATAATACTTATTGGTCTGTAATTATCGATGGCTTTCACATCACCTTTCTTAAAGAGGGGCAATACTTTAGAGCACTTAATGATGTCTGGAAATAAGATACCAGTACATAAGATTAAGTTGATCAGTATGGTAAGAGGTTGAATTATTATGGACGAGGTTTCCTTTAGTATTCGACTATTGACTTCATGGGTATCCGAACATGTAGTCTTTGGGTGATAATGATGGAGGCTATTGCGGATACCAGCAATCAAAACGTCGTGAGTACACTCAACTTGGTTTCAACGTTCATTAACACTATTTCATTTATGTCGTCATTTGAATTTTTTTGACTAATATTTCACATGCGATATCTCAATTTTCTAGTCACAATATTATTTCATTGATTTCTTCGTCTGAATTTTGTTGACTAATATTTCATATTTGATATCTCGGTTTTTATAACGATATTATTTACTTTGATTAATCAAACCCTGATTTTATTATTGACCAAGAAATCCATTTCAACATTTCGTTTGGATTTGATTTCCTCACTTGATTTGTATTTTCATCTTTTCGTTCACAGCAACATGTTTCAAATTCCCATATATCTCAAATATTTCAAGAACTGACGAATATTTCGATTGATTCGATCAGACAACTCAAACCAGAGACAATGAAAAAATGGAAGGAAACATCGAATCGAAGATAATTATTTCACTGGATTCAAGAAAATACTGAAAATGAATACGTAACACAAAATCAGTTCGTTTTCATGATGTATAAAGAAAATTCAGATAACTATAATTCAATGGACGAAAAGAAGTGAAAAAGTGACGGAAATCAGTGATTGAGCACCAATGAGTCATATAACATTCATGTCCATTACGAACAATCGTGATGAAGTCGACTTTTCTCAGGAACGATTTCATTCATGATTTCTACACGGTCTAAGATGGGGATTGGAAGTCTGTGCAAGTTGAACTGCTCACAGAATCAGATGGATGAATGACGGGATTTGACTGAACACAGTTGCCTTTCCCATACCCATAAAGAAATAATACAATTTTTTTCATCACGAATTTCAGAATTATGAAATCCGAATTTACGTTTCAATGACATGATAATCCACTCAAAAATAAAGATGATTCAGACTCATTTTTCAGAACAATTTTTATGATATAACCAGGAGTTTGAACCTGGCACTAAATCCAATAGAAATGATTTCTGGTATACGGGCAGTCTTTGAGGAGTACTTCAAGAAAAAAATTGTTTGCACGCGATCATTTATGAAAAATGGTAAAAATTCCCTACAAAACTCGGAAACTCGGTATTGCTTCAATAACTTGTAAGGGGTTGAAAATTCCGATGAAATGTTTAAAAACAAACTTATGAAGCATGAAAATTCTCACAACAAAGGTTCCGCGCGAAAAACTTGGGATAACATAAGATTTACCCCGACGCTCGACTGGAAGCTCTATATCTTCCATGCTTTGGTCAAAAATTAATTACTCTCTAATGAAAAATTGAAACTGACTATGAATTCTCGGTATGACGAATTATTCAGCGATGAAGTATGATTTCATTTTTCTGATTTGATATAAAAAATATTCTTCATAGATATAGATTCATTAGTAAGATGTTTGATAACTCCAGTCAGTTAGGTCCCAATCATTGCAAATCACCATTGGATTGTTATTTTGAAAAATACTATTTCAAATATAGTGGTTTTTGAGTGTGATAGCACGAAACATGTTTCAACAAAGTAATTTTTTTCTGCAGGGATCTCAGAATTTCTTTTTCACAATTTCAATTGTCTTTGGAATTTACCGAAGTTTCTATCCAATATATCACCATGGTTAATGCAATGATACTGTTCTTTCCAGGATATGGTCGATCAGGACCAGGATTAATGAAAAATTGAGAATTGGGTGTTACTGTTCTAACAGCATGTGTTGAAATATTCACATCCAAATGAAAATGTAAAAGATTTTGCTTTGATATTTTTAGTCGATTTTGGGAGGTGACAAGTACCTTATAAGTCAGTTATATGTATATGGCCTTCGTTTTACCTAAATATGAAAGTTATTGAAGTTGAAACGAATTTTCATTAGTGAAACCTTGTCATCTCTGGAACACAACGTGATAGATGATATTCCGGATATTCTGAAAACTTCATATGAGATTTCTAAGAAAGGAGAACATTTCAACCAAATGCTCTTGAAAAATAAATCAATCGGAAATACTTTGGTTTCAATTTTTTCTACCTACCTTCTCTCGTTGAAAAAACTATGCAGAATCTAATTTTCGTCAGGTGCATCAAATAGATGATGACTTTTCGGCAATTTCTTTTTTATTTTCCTTTTCAAATTCTCCGGCCATCACAAAAGAGAACATTAGTTCATGAATCTTTATGAGCCAAGAAAAACTTCTGTGAAGTGAGAGTTTTTGTACTCCTCTTCAAAGATGCCACAGAGGTGGCATTCTTTCGTTTTCGTGATATTATTTGAAGAAATTTTTGAAGTTACCTGATTGCCAGATTCAAACACCCACAAAAAGACTCTTTCACAGAATGCTGTCAGCTAGCACATGGCGAGACATTCGAATATTATTATTCTTTTGTGAATTTACAAAAGCTGCTTTGAGTGTATCAAGTATTCAGGAAAAAAACAGAAAAAATGTAAACATGTGGAATCTTATTCTTGTCTGTAATGTTTCCAATTGAAACCTCATTTTTTCACATCATCCTTACCTCTTCGAAATGTATGTTTGTATGTTCGTTTCTTCGTTTGTTTCTATGCCCCTTATAGACTCGAAAACGGTCGAATCGATTAAGCTGAAATTTATATATTGTGTTGGAGAGATTACGGGGATGGGAGGGTATTGCAACGCATGCCGGGTCCAGCTAGTTTTTAAACAAGATGAATATTTTCTACCCCAAAAATACCTTCATCGCAAACTTGAATAGAATCGGACCATTACCATAAAACTCGCCATCTTGGAATTCACCGTTTGAATGCATGAATTTTTACCCAAAAAATATAATCGAAGGCCCCAAAAATCTCCGAGTACACCGAATACCAATTCTGAATAGAATTGGCAATAATGACAAACTTCTGGGATTCTTGAAATTCAACAAGAAATATTATCAACGACATCATAAACCACCACATACCAATTTTTGATGGAATCAGGCTATAATCACAGAACTAGTTTTCATTTTCATATATGAATCAAGACAAAAAAAGTCATTAATATAATCAGTCGCCCCAGAACTCAAAATAAAATCGCACCATGAGCATATAAATTGGCGGCCATATTGGCCATTTTAATTTCTAACAAGAATGTAAGTCGTTATAAATGATAATTATATGAAACGTTTTTTCACTATTCCATGTCAGCCAGGCCGGCTGAAAAGTATGAAATTTTTCGCTAGCCCCATTCTGATGTATATCAAATATTGCATGCGCCCCACGTTTTCCCTTTAGGGTATCCGTATAGGTTTATGAATCTGTATGGGGATTGAAAACATTTTTTAATAATTTCAGTCCGTCTTGAAACTAAACTATATTGAAAAATATTTTATGATTATTTTCTGGTGTCTAGTCTTGTGTCGAGTCTACGAAATTTTGCAATTATTAGAGATTATCCCAAAAAATCCCTCATATCAAATTTGAATCGAATCGGGCTATAATAACGAAACTCCGAATAAGACCATATCGGAGCCGCCGACGTGACCAAAAATTATAATATCTATCCCCAAAAACCCCTACATACCAATTGTGAATGAAATTGGAAAATGATTTATGACAGAATTCGTCCGCCATCTTGGAGTCGTCACCTTGAATTCATGAATTTCAACGAAAATTTCGAATCTCCGAGTCCTAATACCCCCACAAACCAATTATGAACCATATTCACAAACGTTTGCCTTTTGAGAGCGGCTATATTTTTTTTCTGAGCTATGGTCCAAATTTCAAGTATTTAGCTTATCGGAAAATTGGTTCAAAATCAATTACAAAGTTCCACCCGGCAGACCAAAAACAAGAGGGATACAGATAATTCAGTCGAGGGTCCGAGTAAATCTCACTTTTCCTCGAGTCGTTGGCGCGGAAATCTGAAAATATTATAACAATTCTGCGGAACAATGAAACCCTTTATATACGACCATGACTTCCTCTACGACTATGCCTATGTGATTCGAAGAAGAACACGCCCATCGACTGTCATCGCGATACATCGAGAATGTTCGAAAGGGATACCAACAGCATTTGTTCACACGCGGAGAGAACTGTCACGAAAGTTCCAGAAATGTCGATACCCGTTCGAATACGAAGAATCACATAATCATGGACCTATATATAACAGACGGGGAGCACTACGGAGTTAGTTGATTACAAATAGCGATCGAGTGAATGAATTGGTGAAATATTATTGTTATTCGAGTGAATTATTGAGTTGTGAATTAGCTGTTTGGTGATTTGTTGAGTTGATTGCAATGAAGTTGTTTGTTTTTGCTGTATCAATTGCCACTTTTTTCGAACCCAGAGTAATAATGCAATAATATCAATAGGAGCTCTCAATTTTTTATAGAAAGCAAAATACATGTGGATACCTTTTTTGTGAGAATTTCCAAAGAACATTTTTTTCTCAAAGAATTTCTCGAGTACTGCCCATATTACGAAGAAAACACCTACCTGGTGAATATTCCTATCAATTCAAGGACAAATGGAAAAATACTCTATATTTTCAAATAGAAAATAACTGACATCAACAAATTCAAAAAATTTTGACAATATTACACAGGTAAACAAGTATATCACTATCTTTTATTTTCATTAGAACAAAACACAAAAAGTCTGATGGAACATACAGGGAAATTTCCAATAGCCCATAATACCAGAAATCAATTCTAATGGATTCAGTGTGAGGTTTTGAAAACATGTTGACAGCAGTGCCTGCGTTATTGCTTCTACTTGTATATCTGAATGATTTCATGTAGTTGATGGTCTCAAATGATTACCGTTTTGAAATTCCTTCCTGATTTGGTAACGACTAGCTGCATTTATTCAAATTGATTCGATATAATGAATTATGTTGCTGAATTTTTCGTTCATTCGATAAGTATGAAATTTTGAGCATTGGTTTAAGCAATTACCATCAACTCTCGAATTATTTCGGTAACAATTCTTTCTTATTGTCGTGGTAGAGATGATATCATTCATTGGGTTTTTAATTACACGCATGATTTCGTCGATGATTCTGAAACTGTTAATAACAAATAGACACAATAGAGGAAATATCAATTCGATCTGAAAGATTATAAAAGTGAAAAAATTGGATTAGGCATGCGAATTGTGGAAATGCTCATTCACATTCGATTTATTTCCTTGTCAATGCAATAAGCACTTTTCAGTGAGAGGGGTTTGCCCCTCGTGAACTCGATGAATGAAAACAACAAGAAACAAAAATGTGATCATTTTGTATTTGGGTTTGTTTTATTTTTGTATTTTCGTGCTCTTTTTAGCCTATGAGGAGACAGCTACTCACCATGTAGAATACTAGCAGGAGATTTCGGATTCACGTGATGAGTCTGGGGATGATCTTCTATTTCATTTTCTGATGGGTCGACCGCATGAACGATTTTCAGGGAACAGAAGACCAATATTGAGAGTTTCAATATTGAGAATATCCACATGTTGAAGTGACCTGAAACTGAGAAATATTTACTGAATATTTATATTCTAGGCTTATTTCAAGACAATACATATCGAGAGGCATAATTTCACTCATTTTTCAATCAGCAGAAGAGCAATTAAAGAATTTCGTGAAAGAAACGACTGCAAATGAATCGAATTGGAGAATGAGGAATAATGAATATGAGTGAGTTGGAGTATACATTTACTCATGATGATAACACAAAAAAACGACTTCTCTGAACCAGACATGACAATTTTCGTAGAATATGTATCGACCAAACGTCATTCTATTGAACGAAATAATCCAATGCCGAAGTCATCATCATGAGTGAAAAATGTATATATATATATATATATATATATATATATATAATAAAATAATTTTCAACACTGGCAGTAATACAGATTCTGATATAATAAACAAAAATGTATGTTATGACAATTCACCTATCACTTTCTCTTATAAATCTATACCTAATCTTGGAAAATTATCTACAAATATCATAAAACTTTTCCATAATGAACAAAATATCAAAATATGCCAAAAAATATCAAAACTATAAAGAACTTAAATACTAAATTAAAAATAAAACTGACACAACAAAAAAGTTGCGGATTTTTATCACTTGATAAAAATCCGCAACTATTATTCCATAGTTCAATAACTTGAAATCATTGAAATTGGCTTCTCTAATCATTATAAATTGGCACTTCAGTTATATAACAGCCACTGTATCATATATTGTCAAACTTCATCTTTCTGTCTATTTATTCCTAACCTAAAAACCAAATTTTCCTTCAAAACAAAACAAAAATGACTTTGACTGAACAATTGATATTCCAAATAAAAAAGTTTCGATGTAAACATTTTTTTCGTCTCGATCTCCTGTCAAAAAATGATGTTCCTCGAATTTGAACACAAAAGCAATCATTCTCGCCGACACTGTGAGTAATAATTCATTTTCCTGTTTGTTCTTTATGCGTGATATCATATTATTTGTAGCTTCCCTGACGATGACAGTAACAACTGTCGAAATATTGAAATAAAGTGTTAAATGGGAGGGAGTCGTCCTTTTCTATTTCCATGTGAATTGTATGTTGGGGTGAATGGTGTTAAGGTGAGTCAGGAATGTTGGTAGGGTTTCAAACCCATGAGGCCAAATGGCAAAGATGTCATCTACGTATCTGAGCCAGCAAGTGGGCTTGAGTTCAGATGTGTCAATGGCTCTGGTTTCGAAGTCCACCATGTAGAGGTTTGCAAGAACTGGGGAGAGGGGGGAGCCCATCGGAGCTCCTTTCACTTGTTTGTAGAATTTGCCCTGAAATAGAAAGTATGTACTGGACATACAATGGCTGATGAGGTTGAGATTGTCACTAGAGATTTGATGCTTGGTTTCCAAAACACTCAAGGTTTCAGCTTCAGGTTTCCGACGAGTGTCCTGTAGAGCATATGAACACGAACTAGCAGTCCGTAATTCTGACACAAACTCAGCATTATTCCAACATCATTTAGAAACAGGCCACAAAATAGATTTCAAAAACACCAAAACCGTTGCCACAGCCAAAACCCTCCAAACCAGAATTACCCGTGAAGCCATTGAAATCGAAAAACGTCCCAACTGTCTCAATAAACGCGACGATTCTCAAAGACTCCCCAATACCTGGAAACCACTTTTGGTCCGACATACTTCTATTCACTCCGACTTGGGAACCAATCCGTTCGAACCTCCCATCGACCGTCCGATACCTGATCCTGCCATAATTACTAATGAACCCTTAAATCCCACCAACCTTCTATCCTCGATCTCCAGTGATGATAGCCAGCCAGTGAGACAACTCAGACCTAGACGCAAGGTCACTCAGTCTTGAAAATGGCTCCGAAATGGGAGTCGAAACGTAGACAAGTAAATATTTCCAGACGCGGATCAACCAGAAGTTACAGCCAGCACATATATATATATATATATATATATATATATATATATATGGGAGAAGAATTAGTGACTGGCTATAATATAATTCGATTGATTTTGTGAGGTTGCAGTCAAGTTTGTGGGCAGTTACAAAGAGGACTCTTTGTTATTAGTCAAGCTTTCGGTAAATTTATTACCTTCGTCAGGACAACTAAAAAGAATACATTGGATGATATTTTGTAAACATAGAAATATGGAACACTTACTAACGTGAGAATAAAATATAAATTGGTTCAAAACAAACAGACAAAACATTGAAGAATTTTGAAGTGTCAAATTTTGATGTAATGTCATGTGGGAAAATTCTGAATACCAGGCGATTTTCTTCTATCTTTCTCGTATTCAAGTAGAAATGTATAAATTTGGCTTAAATTATTGAGATCTGTTTTTTTGTTCATAGAATGTTCTTCGTTATTAATATGTGTCATTTCTAAAAATGTTCTTTTGGTTATATTTGTTTCTCTATCCAAAATTTCTGGGTGTTCAAAATCCATCTTGTGATCCTCAATGTTGACGTGTTCACTCAAAGCGCAAGAATTAACGTTTCGTCTACAGTCGCTTTTATGTGAAATAATGCGACTATTTAAGGGTCTTGATGTTTGGCCTATATATGTTTTAGACGAAGGTAATAAATTTACCGAAAGCTTGACTAATAACAAAGAGTCCTCTTTGTAACTGCCCACAAACTTGACTGCAACCTCACAAAATCAATCGAATTATATATATATATATATATATATATATATATATATATATATTGTTGGAATCACAGCTTCCAACAAGTTTATTATGTAGTTTATCAATTATTCATTTCCAATTCAAATTATATTCGAGCCGTCCCTGAGCGCGCTCAGTTGATGTAACTGACATTTTTATATGAAGACAAATTGATATCTGAGTTTGTTTACTTTTCTGTCAGATCCACGACGCTCGAGTAATTGTTGGCGTTTGTACTTCTCCAATCCATTAAAAATATTGAATTTTTCGTAATCAGTAACAAATAGTAAGGCATTGTGCATTTTGTGTTTTTGATGAATGAATATCCTGTTATCCTGTAAGTAGATTTTCCATTGACTATCGCATGAGAAGCAATTGCCAGAGTCCAATTCTTACCTGTTCCTACGAATCAGTCGCTGTTAAAGATATCTGAATATATTGGTTTGAATGAAATTGGTTCAGCGTTAAATTATTTTGAAACCCAGCAATCTAGAAGAAATACAGTCCACAATTATCGAAGTTTTTGAGTATAATCCCCGTGTTCGAGAAAGGGCAGTTAAACCCATCCCGATCATATATATAAAATATATATATATATATATATATATATATATATATATATATATATATATATATATATATATATATATATATTTGTTCGGTTAGGCTTCCGCGGTTAGAAATGTGCTGGCTGGAACTTCGGGTTGATCCGCGCCTGGAATGATTTTCTTGTCTACGTTTCGGCTCCCATTTCGGAGCCATTTTCAAGACTAAGTGACCTTGCGTCTGGGTCTGAGTTGTCTCACTAGCTGGCTATCATCACTGGAGATCGAGGATTGATCGTTGGTGGGATTTAAGGGTTCATTAGTAATTATGGCAGGATCAGGGATCGGACGGTTGATGGGAGGTTCGAACGGGTTCTCAAGTCGGAGTAAATAGAAGTATGTCGGACCAAGAGTGGTTTCCAGGAATTGGGGAGTCTTTGAGATTCGTCGCGTTTATTGGGACAGTTGGGATGACGTTTTTCGATTTCAATGCCCGACATGCCATAATTACTAATGAAACCTTAAATCCCACCAACCTTCAATCCTCGATCTCCAGTGATGATAGCCAGCTAGTGAGAAAACTCAGACCCAGACGCAAGGTCACTCAGTCTTGAAAATGGCTCCGAAATGGGAGCCGAAACGTAGACAAGAAAATCATTCCAGACGCGGATCAACCGGAAGTTTCAGCCAGCATATATATATATATATATATATATATATATATATATATATTTATATGTATTTATATGTATGTATTTATATGTATTTATATACCTCTACGACAGGCTGGTAAAAAATAAGCAGGCAGTCGAAATAAACAGGAATTTTATATTTTTATGACCTCAGAATAGAGCCCCAATTTTGAAAATTCTGCGCAGTTCCAAACATAACTATGATATGGTGCTCCGAGAAGGTTGAGTGGATGAGTAATTAATGGTGATTCGTCACTTTGAGAACTGAACTAAGCTTTGTATTTTCATGCAAATTATATTTTTGTTTTTTATTCTTTTTTGAAATTGCAGCATGAGAGTAATAAAAACGTTTATTTTCTTCATAATTATTTTCATGTGAATTTTTGCAGTCGTTTTCGTACGTCCCACTGCTACGACCTAGTGAGGGAATGTGCTGGTTACATCAAGCGATCATTATTATTATCGTTATTTTATCATCATACGATGATTTCAATACTGAAACTATTCTCAAATTCCACCAGAAGTGTAATCTCACACAAAGTTGTATAATATAGCAAGTGTCGTATTGAGCTTCCATTGAAACTTTGAGGAAAAGAAGGGAAGTTACAAAAAAAAGTTGATACATTATACATTTTCAAATAGGAACTGAAACGAGGAGTATGGATCCACAAATTTCAGATGGAGTCAGGGCGATGATATGAAAATGTGGGTCTTATATGGCTGGTCAAAACCCTCACTAAAACTGTTTTTACTCATACTGCGTGGTTGGAAACGATTTTTTGGCATTTTCAAACTACAATTTTTTTTTATAGATGGAGTTCCTTCGAGCACTGAGGGTCCATCACGAGTTACGAAACAATACTTTTCCATATTAATCAGTCGCAAATGGGAATAACGGGAATCTATTTTCGAAACGTTTTGTGCAAAGTTTCCTTCCCTCAAAAAAAATCATCGAACTTTCTCAAATTTTATCTATTTCAAGTCATTGAAAGAGGTTCAACATATTATACCCGATTTGATTATGGTTCGATGCATCAGCACTACTGAAATGCCATTTTGTATTCAGGACACTTTGCCTCCGTGAAACTCGTTTAGAAAACTGGAGACTTGGACATCTCGTGAACAACACATATCTCAAATTTTCAGGGTAATCATAATAATTTTGTTTCATTTCTTATTTCAAATGGTAGCATTTTGGCCAAGAAAATTCACAGTACACATGGTTGAGAGTAGGAACTGTAAGGATGATTGTGTCAAGATTCCGAGCAGAACTTTTTGGATTTGTTCATCCTAGAGAGTATATGGAAAATGGTAATATGAATTCGTTATTCCTGTTATCAGCACTAACATAAGCTAACCCGAAAAGACGTTCCAGCAGGTTTGTAGTTTCAACGAGATTCATCATATATTCCAAGAGTTTGGGATATATTGTCGAAGTTGTGTGATTCCAAAAGAAATTTCAAAAGCAAATTCTCATGGGAAGATTCAAGTCTGGTATTATACTACCAACTCTGGCAGCACTGCGCCATACTCCGACCGTAGGTTTTCCTGATCCGCTAGTGCTTGTGAGTCAGCAAAAACTGCAAGCGTTGTTATCAGAAACAAAGTTTGTGTTGAAACTTCAAGAAAAACAGAAACGAGTGTGTGTACTGTACAATCATTGCAAGGGGATTTTCATGGACTTCTTAGAAAATTCTTAGAAAAAAATTCAGAGTTTTAACAATATAATCATTGTCAGTCACTTCAAAAATTGACCTGAAATTTTTCAATCTTACCGTTGATAGACAACTTCAATGAGGAATTGAAGGAACTTTGGTGTGAAACATTCCACCTCTCGATCAATCCCTGATATTTTTAGTAGTAGCAGAGTACTTTGATATAGAAGCCCATTTCTGATATGTTCTTATCAAGAGAAGTTTCTTTATGAGGTCTTTATTTCGTTATAACTTACCGTATAAACGATTAGTATAACGCTGAACATCATCAACATCTGTTTCAACTCATATCATGGAATGTCCCTGGTCACTTTTTGAACTATTGAAGTTGGGGGTTTCGAAAATGAATACTTGAAAAATACATTCAGCTTTTCTCTACTCTTCAAAATTAGCAGATATCAAATCAGAAGCGGAATTTGAAAGAAGGGATCATTTGAAGCAGACTGTAGGTTCATAGGTTTTTTCTTGCCCACGAAATGTTTAGTAAGAGGCAGAAAGATACATGGAAAGTGGAAATATTTCCACTTCATCTTTAAATAACGGTTACCAAGAAGAACTCATGAATAGATTGATACATTCATGCGAGTGATGCCGATCATAGAAATGAAGTGACAAGCTAGCGAAAACAGATTTTCCAGTTCATTCAGACTATTTCCGCTACCACATCAGTATCAGAGACGACATATTATCATTTCACGCTGGATTTCAGCTCAACTATTGGGGATTTCGATAAGGAGATCTTGGGCAAATCTGCAATGGTATGGTTGCAATGGTTGGACGGCAAAGCTATACTGCACAATTGGCCAGTTTATTTCGAGTAGTAAATGGATAAAACCCATTTGAATGGAATAACAATAGATTGATACCCGGGAAATATAGGTACAATTGAGAACTGCAGCGATACCAAAAAAAAAATCTTGTAATACTCTCGACGTCGACGAAGTAAAACTACACCTTTTGCAATTGTAATTAAGAAAATATCAATTGTAATTCAGAAAATATCAATTGTAATTCAAAAAATATCAAATGTAATTCAGATTATATATTCAATGGAGACAATCAGACCGTTAGATAGCGACAGATTTTGGTGCCCCATTTTCGCATACAAGCCTCGAATAGGGTTGAAAAGGACATCGATTCTGAGTATAATGAAGGAAAATTTATGCGTGGCTCCTGGGGAGAACATATGAAAAAATCGATTTTCCGAAACAGAAATAAAATGAGTTTGGCACCCATTTTCCCACATGTTCACTGAAATACAATTACTGTGTTCATGCTTGGGGCAGCCGCAATCTCAGGCGCAGAGAATGGCGCTGCTGTATCGGAGATGTTGTTATAAAACGCGAGAATCACCTGTCATTCGCCGAGAAAGGTTACGCCGCAAAACTTGCCCCGAAATATTCCGGTCCGTATACCGTAACACATGTTCTTTCACCGGTAGTGGATAACCTCAAAAGCCCGACTGGCAAACGGTTCTTGCGAGTGCATATCAAAGACCTACGCCCAGCTCATCCGTTCGATGGAAACCTCACACACCGCAGACGTTCCATTCTTTGTAGCAAGAAGACAGAAGAATGCCGGAACGATACCCTGGAGAACCGCCCAGAGGCGCACCACCTCCACCAGACATTAAAGTTTCGATTCAGGATGCGACCCACCGAGCCAAACAACTGGCAACAAAAGAACGAGTTTGCCAGATCCTTGCCAGGGATCTGCATCAGCCCGTACGGAAACGACGGATAGGAACACCTGGCCGCATACCCACCAGGCCCGCTCCGGTAGCTCTACAAGCCAACCGTCCTGTTTCCAATATTACCAATATAAAGGGCCGTGTGTTAAACACCCTTACCGACATAAAAGGCCGTGTGTTAAACACCCTTACCGATATAGAAGGCCGTGTGTTGAACAATCTTCCTGATAAATCATTATTATCATAGTATACCTATAGAGATCATTCTGAAAGTAAGATATAAAAGGTCGTATGTCAAACACCCATGCTGTTGAAGGACGTGTGCCAAACACCCTTATTGGCATATACCGAAGTTTCCGTATGATTATTCAAAGTGGGCCGTGTGATAAACACCCCACATTTGTGATTCATCATACTGGTTGTACCAATGTCAGCACTCGTCAGGGGCCGTGTTTCAAACACCCCCTCATATTGATACTACCGTAATCGTTCGAACTGAGAACCACATATTTGGAGCTTTGATCGAATGGCTGTGCTTGCGTACCGTTTGCCGCCTGCCCCGTAGTGGATCCCTTAAGAATCGTTGAGCTTGGAATGGTGAATGCGTAACCTTTTTCCGCTGTTGCGGAGCTAAAATATCACTCTCATCAACTAGAACTGATGGTTTTTATTTGTTATGTAGAGAGACTGAGGATTATGTTGCTTGGAATTCATTTCACAGTGGTAACAGACTGCCAGGCATTAGTATATCTGAATTCGAATAGTACATTGGAACCACAAATCGCTTGTTGGTATATAACACTCATGCAATATGGTTTCGATATTTCGATTTGAAAAATTTGGGAAAATTTGAATAGAGAAAGATTTTGAGTTTTTGCGATACTTGAAGCTATATAAATAATGGAGATATGAAAGAAATTATTTACATTTTGGAATTATAAAAGAGGGGACCACCGACGACAAGAATGACACTAGGGATCATTAAGTGGACTCACTGACAGAGATTCAGTTAAGTCGCTTGGTATAAAAACTATACGAAGCAGCGCCCTTGCTACCTTAAACAAGGAAGCTGCGACTACAGCATTCTCGTGGTATCCTGATGAGTTTACAGACTCCATCCAGTATCATTATGTTATGGAGATATTCCAAACTCGAAAGTCCACTGCCTCCTTGTCATCGAGGGAGATCTAACTGCTTCTAAGCATTATATAATTTTTCAAGTTTTCTTGTCGAGTTACCGCAACTCTTCCTGAGTCCACTCGACCACTTTCTGCACCGCGGAAGAAAATGATCACTGGCTTCGACAATCGTGAGTCCTGAGTAAACGCAACGAATCAAGAATAACTGCCTTCTGCATGCGACCGGTCAGGATTTCGGCCGCATTTCGCCTTGCTGGTCCAGTTTTGTTTTCGGACCGTGTTTTGATCGGGAACGACAGAGATCACCTATCAGAAACATGAATCTGAAAAGGTACTTCAGGTGGAGCCTGCGGAGTTTATGGAGTGAATCCTGATACTGGTTCATTTTTCATCCTCTTTCGAGACGATATTTCTTTCAGCTGCGGCCGAGAACTGAATAACATATACCTTCTTACTTCGTTGGATGGTGAGGACTATATCAGGATTATTGGCTTATATCTGTCTGATAATGGGGAATGAAAGTTCTAACGAACTGGTCACTTACCATACTCCACAAAGGACTCAGTATCCCTTGGAGCATAAAATAATACTGGTGTCCTGTCTAGTTCATACGAGTGCCGAAGATTCATCTGGTATCACCCATGCAAACATTGGGAAGATAGAAGCTGGACCAGAGGCATCTAGGACTGCACCTATTGTACTAAGTTCTAACCACTTCTCATTTGAATCAGTATAAGGAACAGGAATGACACCCTTGTCTGAATCGGTTCAACACATTTCATGCACAACTGAATTTCGACTCCGACTTCAAAGTTATGGGGTTTTGAATCACTTAATAATATCTTTCACTCTAGCTAGAGGAGGGGTTTTCATGAGTATGGGAGCCCATAAGTATCAGACTCTCTATACCCATTACTCGGCTTCAGCAGAATACTGACACCGTCTTGGCACGCCATGATGAACCCTTCAGTCTCGGATATCAGCTCACCTGACCTGAGGAAGGTAAATGTCAGCTCAACAGACAAGCCTTGTTCCTCGATATTCTTCAAGAAGACTCCATGAATGGACTTGACCTTGTGCAGATGCATCATTCCAGCTTTCTCTGCACATTCAATGTGAGTTAGTCTCCAGGAGGGCTGCAACTCACTGACAGAGAGTTAGTTCATCCGCTCGAAGTCAAAAACTATACCAAGCAGCACCTTTGCTACCTTGAACAGAAAGGCTCGAACTTCAACATTCCCGTGGTCTCGGATCAGACCGATTAGTGAATACAAACTCCTGATGACTCTTCAGGCGCCATACAGTATCATTCTGTTATGAAGGCAGTCCAAACTAAAATATCCACGCCCCTCGTGTTGTTTGAGGGGATGTAACCGTGCAGAAGACGATTTCGGATGCATGTCTTTAAGGATATGCATAAGTTTACGAGTCTCCACGCCGAATTGTTGCAACTCTCCGTGAGTTCTCCTCTGCCTACTCGAATGGAAAAGAGTAGAATCAGAATGGCAAGCATGTTGGTGGTAGGCACTTTGTTCTTGCCCGGCAGTTCTGAAAACCAGATCTGTCCTAGTTTCTGCCTATGCTTTCCACGGAAAGCATTCTTCACCAAGTCTACCTTTTGGATGTGGTGTTGTTAAACACCCAGATAGATCTATGTCTCCTCGGCAATCGAATGATGTAGAATGCTTCCATCTACGGGTTGGGCATCTTTAGTGAAATTCTCGCATCGTCTTCTATCGAGATGGGCCAGTGTACCATTCGTGAACTCCTACATCACCCGAAGGGATTCATTGCTGTGAGTGTATTCCTCCAAAGGCATAGAGTTCAAGGTCATCCATTTGAAAAAAAAATATTGATAACTTTCTCCCTGCGGTCTCCGGGGATGGCGCAGTTATATCTTCGACTTTTCTTGAGCGCAACTGAAAAAACTCAACGAAAATACGAAAATCGTTGTGCCAAAGATACGAAAAATCACACGAAATAGGGGATATTGTGATATTCAGTACTCGAGTACTGGCATCTGACTGAAACACAAACGGAATTCAAAGGACCGCTAGTCACTATCAAGGTGATTGTGGATAACTTGCTGGAAGATTGGGCAAACAAGGTGATGAAGGAACGTTCTGTACGTTCTGTACGAGCCGCTTCAATAGTTGCACTACGCCTATTTCTTGCGTTAACATACTCAGATCTCGTCTCTGAACTGAGGTTCTGGCGCTAGCGATTGAATGCCGCTTGTTTGAATGTGACAGCCTCAGAGCAGTCTTTATTGAACCATGGTTTCTCAGACTGTGTTGTTTTTGTACTACTTGGAATGGAAGTTTCCATGCCCATTATGATGGTATCAGGAGTTTCTTAGGCACATAGAGAGGGATCACCAACAAAAAAACAGACCCTGTTCCAAGGAAAATCAGAGAAAAACATTTGAAGACTGTCCCAGTCTGCAGACTCGTAATGCCAAACACGACGTGCGGGTAACTTACCATCTATTGGAGCCAAATACGAACAAGTTTTGATATCAAACTGTGATCGAAATTACCTAAGGAGGAGGGGTTACTTTCGAACTGATAAATATCAGGATGAGTAGTAAGAAACAATCCAAGTGTATTGGAAAATTGGTTATTCGTATCAGGAATACGATTGGGATGATCTCTCGGTTGCTCCAGATCATTAGTTATAGCAAATGCCTTTGCCTGTCATCCTCTTCCATCTGTTTCATTCATGAATGTAAGTTATGACGAATTATGTTCATCAAAATCACCCAATATGGTGACCTCAGCAGTTGGATGGTTTTCTTTAGATCCAACAGTTTGAGTGGTATGTATCAGCGACCCAATTGACAACGAAGGCAACAGCAACATTTATGGCTATCATCGGAGCCGATACTATACAAATCTGACTTGAATTAAAATGGACTTCCAAGAATATTTCATTCCAAAAGTAGACATACCGTTCAAACGATACCAGACTTTCAAGATATTTCAAATAGAAGATAAAACTTTCGATGAATTCCTGACTAGAATAAAATAACATGTCAAATCTTGCGATTTCGGTACACAGAAACGTGAAAATGTGGTGTGAAAGGCCATTACTCTTCATAATGTTGATCGAATAAAAACAGTGCTGGTAGTGAGAATGTCAATATCGCCGAGGATACAGCTAAAAGGGTAGAAGAATCTGAGGATGAAATATTAATCGTTCGGTTAAAAAAACTCTGGTGATTATTGGCAAGAATCATTCAAAATTGAAAATATAATCATCCAAATGAAGCTTGTTTCAGGAGCTCAATGAAAATACCTAATAGAAAAAGTAGGCACCGAAATCAATCCGTCAGTTACTGAAAACCCGATAAAATCGATGACTTTTTCAGTAAATAGAATTCCTATTATCGGAGAATCTAGTGGCGATGTGAGGTAAAAATCAAATAGAAGACTTAGTTTTCAAAGTGGTCACTGTAAAGTTATTGCCTATCCCGAGTAGAAAATTATGTTAAAGAGTGGAGATCTACAATTGAAGAAAGTTGATCAAAATGATATTTTTCTTGGACTGGGAGGTCTGAAAAAAATTGACTACGTCATAGACTTGATTGAAAATCTTCAATCCAATATTCATCCTGACAGAAGATTACCTTATTCTATCCGAGCTGAATTCAGAGCAGAACTGGCCAAATTGGTTTAATTGGGAGTGATAAAATATACTAGCAAATCAACCCTTGTTGTCAGCCTAACGGTGATAGTCCGTCGAAAAGGGATAATCAGAATCTAACTTGATCCAAGTTATCTGAATAAAAATATTCCGCGACGTCATTATCCACTCGGAACATTGGTAGAAATTTCGTCTCAGATATCAAGTTCAAAATACTTCACTTTATTGGATTGCGAACGTGGATTTTGGCAAATAAAGATCACACAACGTACACAAAAATATTTCTCATTTTCAAAACCTTCGGGTCAATGTTCCTGCACTCGTCTGCCGATCGGAATATGCTCAGCTCCCGAAATATTCCAGGAAATTATGACGTCACTCCTTCGAAATATTCCAAATATACAATGCTCTATGGATCATATTTTCATTCATTCCCACTCGGGGGAAGAAACTTGGAAAAAAAAACACGCACAGTCATTGAAACACTGAAAAGTGCTGAATTGAATCTGAACAAGGCAACACGAATATCCAATGCAACTCAAGTGAAGTTATGGGTCACAATATATCAGAAAATGGCATATAAGTAAACCCTAGCAGAATTGAGGCAATCAGAATCTTGAAAACCTCATCGAACGTCAAGGAATTGCAAAGACTATTAGGTATGACAACATACCTCAATTAATTTATGCCTGATATGTCAGAGTTGACTGAAACAATGAGAAAATTACTCCAGGAAAACTTAAAATCCACATTGGAACAGAAACAAGATGATAGTTCCTCGAAAATCGAACAACTCCTCATTTCGGCACCAGTTTCAAAATTTAACGATGTTAATGAAGATGTCACTTTGACAGTCGATGCAAGTTTGGAAAGTTCGGGAGCTGCGTTACTTCAAGAAGGCCAGCCTGTAGCATAGACAAGTACCCAGATGTATTGGCCCCAAATAGATTCGGAAGAAAAAAGTTCCATCAATATGTCTATGGAAAAAATGAAGCATCGAGAGCGACCAAAATCCACTAAATTCCATTTTCAAGAAACCATCACAGTATGCACTTCCGAGGCTACAAAGAATTATATTCAATATTCTTCAGTATTCATTAGGAGTCAAATATAAAAGAGCTAAAGAAATACCTCTGACAGATCTTCTGAGTGGTTATTGTGTCTCCAAACAAGACGATTATAAAGAAGACGGAGTAAAAATCAAAATAATTATAACGGTTCCATCTCAAGAACAAATTAATTGATCAAGGCAACAACTGACGGAGACGAGGAACTCCAAGTCTTGAAAATTCATATCAGAAAAGTATTTCCAGATTGAAAGAAAAAAGTACCCACTTGTATTAATCACTACGTCTGTTTTCGAGAAGAACTGATGGAATACAATTGACTTATTTTCAGAGGTGAAAAAAATCGTCGTACCTCAGTCCCAGATCCCGAATATACTAGTAAATATCCATCGAGGATACTTAGGAATAGAATGATTTCATCGGGAAATGTGAATGTGAGGAATTTCAAAGAGCCAACTGTTAAGGGACCATTCATATAAAAGAATTACCTGATTTTTCCTAGGCAAATAGTTAGCTGTAGAATATTCAGTTACGAAGATAAGAATTATGTAAATATTTATGACAGCTATTCTGAATATGTCGATTTCAAAGAATTGGGAACAATTACTTCTCTTGATACCATTCAATATTTGAAGACCTGGTTTGCAATGCACAGAAAATGGAGTATAGTTCACAGTGGTCTTTTCAACATGAAAAATGTTTCTCTTATCATCCTAGAGGTAATGGTCTAGCAGACAGAGGGGTCCAGATGTCAAAAAACGATCATCCAATCTGCTGCCTAAATTGATCCTGAATATAAAAGAAAAATTGGAAAGGGGACGAAAAAGTCACAGAAATACTACACCAACTTCAATTCCAGAAATCGAAAAAACTTTCGAGTTGGAGGCAAAGGGCTTGAGGACCGTGTACTGAAATTTTGAGTTCCGGAGCTATCGCCTACATCTGCTGCAGCCATCTTCAGCGGCATGGTCGTAGTTCAACTCTCCTGTGCGAGTCTACTATGACTGATGTTGCCATAGTAGCCTCGCAGAGGAGGAGGATCTGATATTCTGAAAAATGACTATAAAAAATTGAAATATTTTTTTCAATTTTCAAAAGAGTGTCAACTTTTTTCCTTATCTCAATCATGATTTCACTTCCGAAAAATTCGTAAATTTGATTGAACCGACTTTTTTTGAGGAGACCATTAGCAAAGGGACTCTTCAAGATAGGTGAGTTGTCAATTCATATTACAATGAACCATAACACAAAACTTATTGTATTTTCATCCCAAATTGTATTACAGAGAGCGTGAACGCTAACAATTTGAAGTGAATGAATACTCTTAGTCAATTCAGTTTTTACATCCATCGATTTCAATCACTTTCGTTTTCCTCAAACGTATAATATAATAATAATAATATTTCCGAAGTTATCTGGATGAAAAATACAATGTCGTTCGGTATGCTTACCTTGCCTGTAACTAATTGTGGAACGCAATGTTTCTGCAATGAATAATCAACTTCTCGAAGTCATGTTCGACGATTAGTAATTTTTTTATTCTTCTTGTGGAATATGCATATTTACAGCCTTCGAATATATACGTTATGGCAGCCCAACAGCAAACATCATGAAATACTTACAATGTTACAGGTGTATTTGTCACATGAACTAAACCGGACCTCACTCACATTCGCAATAAAAGGTCAGTTGGAGATGACTGCTTGATACCGATAACTCACACAAAGATGTAGTTTGAATTGTTTTTTTTTCTCCATTGAACACTCTTCCGATTGCATACAGGAGGTGGAATCTTGTGTGGGTAAAACATGCAGGTAGTTCAATCATTATCGGAATTCTACAAAGAAACCTATACTTTCGTTAGAAATTTCATTTCGATCTTTTTTTACAGTTTTCTCTCGAAACCTGGAATTGGAGAAAAAATCAAATACTTAATCTGAATACAAACAACCATGCGTTTTATTGAGTTCCATTTATGAATCAAATCTAGAAGTACTGCTTCAAATATTTCGAAAAATGCAGAATTATATACGGACGTTTCTTTTGTTTCACTCTCTGACAAAAAAGCATTCTTTGAATCAATCAATTCATCGATTTCACTTCCCCTTTCTCATGTTATATCTAGCTACCACTACATTTCTTGGACATCATGAGTTCTGTGACGATCTTTCAATTTCAATTTTTCACACTAACGCCTCTTTTGTTCTCCAATAGTCCATTCATTGTAGATCGGTTTGCATACACTCGACAAAGTTTATACTAAATTATTTCATCCCTTTAATAGCTAGCACGTTGTTTTTCCGTTGTCAATTTGAATTCATATTGAGTGTCCTACCACAATAATAAATCTCATCTGTACAATATAATGTTCATTCATAAGATGCAGCTATAGCAGGGAAAACAACTATTTTCCTCATTATCTCACTCACCTTTCAATGAACGACCACAAAAATTCTAACCGATCACTTCATGTTGACACAATATTTGGTGGAGCACTTCAGCTATATAAATAACTATTTGTACGTTTCACTATGTTTCCTGCTGTAACAAAATACTATTGTCCTCAGTGAGCAAAGTGTTTCTTCGCATGGGATAGCATTCACCGCGCAAACTCCCTCTATATCGACCCATGTGGAACTGCGAAAATATTAAATAACCGCTGTTATTACCAATTACAATTCCTGATAGGAACTATTTGTATCACAATAAGGTACATGACCAAGTGAAATTGTTATGAACAATTGCCCTGTTAATTCAATTATGAGATGTACAGGGTGAGCCAATGAACACGCCACGAATAACTTTTGGGTCCTACTATCCGAGCTCTGATGTAAATTTACTGGATGACGACTGATTTCGTGTTTCGTCTAGATGATGTGAGCGATGGTCATACAAAGAATTGAAACAAGTTGATCTTAGGATGAATACATAAAATGCACATTCCGAGTTCAATTAATCATAAAACGATTCAATGCATACACCGCGAAAAAGCCATATTATCACAGGTTGTTGAATAAATTTTCATTCGGGAGAGGGGTTTCCTCTGGATTGTGCACTAAAATTCATTGATCAATAAAAATGAGATAATGAGAATATTGAAGAGATTTCAGTATGAACAGTTATCTATAGTGCGCATCACACCGGGTACCTGAAAATTCTTAGTACGGGCTGATATGTATGTATATGTACAAAGAAATCTACTTCCATACACATTTACCAACCAGGGGTCTGTATTATTAAATCTCACATGGAACCCTATATAGATATGAAACTGATATTGAGTGCATTGCAGTGAAAATAATTTCTTTCTAAAATAGAAGTCGCCACCCGATTTCGTGGGAGAGGTATTCAAGTTGATCCAGTTTTGTGTTGACTTCGACATTGAAGAGGTATGTAAAGATTCATTAAGTTACTCGAATTGGAATCATAGAAGGAAGTATAGAAAATTATCGAGAAATCAGCATTTCTGGAAGCGTCTACAAATTTATCATATCATGGCCCGCACAAATCTCTCATGCTTTCTGTGTGATAGTTTCCAATGAGCAGAAAAATCATTAGAATTTAATTTTGGCTTGAGGCATTAGGAGTATCAGGCAGTTACATCAATCTGAGCTGTTAATGCATTATATGAATGAGTTTTCAGTAACTTTCAAGTGAAAATAGTTATTTATGCAACAAGTGCGGAAAGTATGTGTTTATTGCACGTATCGTGAAACTTCCATATATGGCCGTTACCAACTGGGTACTAGGTTTGCCGGATTTTCCTCCAATTGAAAGAAAAAATTCAATAACAGAAATCACCTAGAAGATACAAGACTCTCCAAGAAAATTCATTATTGATGTAATTCGAATTCGTCATTGACAGGTTCAGATTTGAATGTTGCCTATGTTGGATGCAAAATTCAGAGATATTTTTCAAGAAACTGAGCTCCTCGTGAAAGGCCATTTCATTCACATTGTTGATGAGTAGGACGACTGAATGAATTCTGTACGGAGCAAACTGGAAAAATAGTGGAATATTCTGGAGTGGAATTGATAAAACAGTACAAATCATGTTGAGACGATAATCTGGAATTCAATATGTGAGAAAATCACAGTTCAAATTCTGCATTCTCAAACTACAAAATTTTTTCATATACATACGTTTCATCCATGTTGTCTTCAATTGTTCCCCAATTGGGATTTGAACCCTAGTCTTCCACTCGAAATGCGAAAGTGCTAACACAATATATAAACTTATTTTGCCATCATTTGTTCACGATATATTAAGGATTCTACCATAGAATTATACAGGATAGTGAGGTTTCTTTGTTTCGATATATTCCGTAGCACATAGAATATATTCATAAGTGCCCCCATTCTTTTGGTGAGATAGTTTACATGATCATTCCACCTCAGATGTTTGTTGAATATGACTCCAATGTCTATAATAGTATCAGTCTGTTCCATGCATGGGCAGAAACAGTGTATAGGTGTTGGACATGTATTATTGAGCATTTTCAGTAGTAATTTTTTGGCTGATCTGATACAGTTGGGAAGAATGCTACACATTTAGTTTTTGGCATGTTTAGATTCAAAAAATGGTAGTCCATTCAGCTCTTAACTTCTCCAAGAACGATTTTAGTTGAATAATATGTCTGGCAAACACTCATGAATAATTATTCCATCATTGACAAATTAATGTTTTCTGGCTAGTGCTTATTATGCAGAATGGGAAGTAATATTATACCTACGCGAAAAGGCAGAGGTAGAGAAATAGTGATCCCACACAATGGAAGAAAACACTGATTCGGTGATATCATTATTTTACTCCTAAACATAACCGACTCCATATTATATTCATAAACGAAAAAATAGTAATTGTTGAATGTACTGTTTATTTCCAGGCATACAGCATCTCAACCACCTCGATTTCCCGAATGCAGGCACAACAGCAATAAAACATATCGCTGTGAAGCACTAAAAATGGGCGACATTCACAATATTCACTCCCCGAAGAATAAAATTAGCCAGGACTAGTTTATACTTGGATTAATCAGTGTCCACTTACCTGTTAAATACAAAGCGATAAAAACGACATAATCTCGAAACGGAGTTGCCATGAACTTCAACGTGGAATTAAAGGATACCACAGATTTCGAAATTCATTTGTGTCAAAAAGCTTTCCTGAATAATCTCAACCATTCGAAATATCGTGTTAAGAGGATTGTACGCAACTTTTCACAAACAGGGTAACTTTCTCGGAAAAAAAGTGGTGGTTTAAAATTTACATGAAATGACGACAAACAGTTGAATCCTTCATTGAGAAGCTCAAATGTTGCGAGATACACTACTGTAGTACACTAATATCTACCATCCTATTCATCCAGCAAGAAATTATTGGAAATGTATAACAGTCAAGTCTCGAATGAAACGTTGAAAGTAAAGACATTTTTCTTCCGACATATTTTCTGTTGCGATTATAATATTGGTTTTGGAGCACCAGCAACCGATACATGCTCATAATGTAGGCCTCTTACCAAGGCAGTGAAACGGGAACAAGGACTAGATTAGATCAACAACAATTCGGTTTTCGATCTAACAAAAATACAGGAGACGCTATCTTGAATTTTCTGAACAACCTATATACAAAATTAACATGAAAGAGACGAGCGATGCAGTGTTCTGTGATCTGTCAAAAGCTTCTGATTGTGTCAATCACGGAATACTACTGAGTAAGCTAAACCACTACGGGTTCAGAGAACAAAGCTACAAATGGGTTAAAACTTATATCAATCAAAGAACACAAATCGTTAAAATGGGCAGCCTCTCTGACGTCGGGTTAGTTAGACATGGAGTTCCACAATCCTCCGTTCTTGAGCCCATACTATTTTTACTGTATTTCAACGACCATGGGAATATTACAACTAATGGTATACTTACTATTTTTGCTGATGATATAACCATTTTGTGGCATGATAAGAACCCACTAAACCTTCATGAAAAAATAGCTCTCGATGTTGCTGCTGTTGAAAAATGGTATGATTCTAATCTACTTTCGATTAATATATCTGAAACACATCTAATGTCATTTCAATGTACTATACCAGACATTCCACTAGGAAGATATGTCATCTCGAGTACTCATTCCAATAAATTTTTGGGAATTTGTCTTGACGATAACCTGAACTTCCGTAACCATGTTGAAGCACTGAGCAAAAAGTTGTCCTCAGGGTGTTATGCCTTACGTGTGGTGTCGAATGAATTGGGTAGGGCAACGGCTAAAATACTGTACCATGCGTTAGTTGAATCACATATAAGATATGGCATCCGCCCCTTCTGGGGAACCTGCAACAAGCAGTGCTCCAGCATGATTTTCACCCTACAAAAGCGTGCTGTTCGCTATATCTGTAAGGTAGAGCCTAGGGTCTCTTATGGGGAACTTTTCAGAGAACAGAAACTCCTTACCCTTTCTTCTCTTTTTATACTGGAAACGGCATGTTTAGTTCATAGGAAGTTACATATAGATAATATCAATCTTGGATCCACCCGATGGAACAACAACATAAGACTACCCATTCCCATTTCGAATCTAACAAAGAACTCGATCATTCACAATGCAGCCAAAATATACAACCATCTTCCAGAACGAGTCAAAATCATTGAGTCAATAGTGGTGTTTAGGAGAACTGTTAAGATGATTCTCTTAGAAGAGGTATTCTATGAAATCGATGAATACTCCAACAAAAGCTTCAACTAAATGAAACTTTATACCCGTTTTTATCTTTGTTGTCCTTCTGACTTGAAAATTCTATTATTATTTTTTTATTTTATTATATTTTATCGTATATCTTTTAGTGAGTAAGTTATATGTTCTTGTAATGACCAAATCTTCCTTAGACTTTGTCAATGAGATGTAAATCTTCTGATAATAAAGCATATTTTGATTGATGATTGATTGAGATTGATTTCCTCTTTCAATATAACGTGTGATGACTATTTCACATTGGTACACCTGACTCTTCTTATAACTCAGTACACCTCCAAAACAGAATAAATCGTTTATGCAACGTGTTTACTACTTTTTTCTTCTGAAAAAATTGGGAGCTCGGGAAAAACACGTCTACGCTGCTCTGAACATAGGAGCTGAATCAAATTGTTGATGGGTTAGGTATATCACACAAATATAACTCGTTGTAGAAAAAAATATGTCGAAATATGAGAGACAATCTCATTGCAAACACTGTAGCGTCAATCAAGCAGAGCTGTGCCGAGCACTGACATGACGCTCAGTGCTTCGAGCACTAAGCACTCTTGAAAAGTGCTCCGGAGTCTCGAGCACTAAGCACTAATTTTCACAAAATGCTCACGATTACTAAGCACTTTCGAGAAATAATTCGACATAGCGAGCACTAAGCACTAATCACTTTTCAAGAATATGATATTGTTATACACTTGAATTACTTTTTCACATGGTTTTTGTATTTTTTGTAGATCAATCATGTGAAAGTCAATCCCGAACATGAACGAAATAGCATATTGAGTTGAACGCAATGTTTTTTTATCGTAACATTTGAAGACAAGCCTCATTGAGATCTAAGGAGCGATAAATAGTTCAAGTTGTACGTACATTTCGAAATGACTATTGAAAGAAAAAATGATGAAGTGTGTGTGTACTTACACTCATCTTCCGAAGAGAATAAATAAGGTTATTTGTTGAAAATGGAAATACAAATCGAAATGCATGATAACTTACAGCGTGTTCCATTTAATATACAGGGTGTCCCAGAATTCTCTGAACGAGCGATATCTCCGTTAACGGAAGTGTCAGAGAAGTAATCAAAAAATCAGTTTTCAGAACATCGAATTGCCTCCCATATAACGCACTAGAAATTATCTGTTCATGTTCATACCGCTTGAAGTTCACCCCCACCCCCATTTTTTCAAACGGCACCATCGGTCATTTTTTGCAGGAATATACTCGGTATATCATTGTTCATCTGGCTACAAACTTATTTCGAACATTTTTTACGTGCTTATGGTTCTTTCAGGATCGGTATTGGTTGGTAGTTGCACTTTTCGTTTGTTGAAAAAATGGTTTTTAGAAGACGCCCTATGAAAATTGTTCTTGTTGATATCCCTTATGATTCACTCAACATATTTTTCAACTTTTTGTAAATATCAATTATCCTCACA
>JAVJAQ010002745.1:0-125684 GCA_032362365.1 Zygogramma bicolorata
TGGTGTTCACTTACCCAATTTATTTACAGACGCTAACTCTTGTATTTTGTAGTAACAACATAAATAACTCACTGTCGCATATCCAAGATTTTCAAGAGATGATTAATCGAAACTCAACGTAAGTAAAACCAAAGCAATGGTCTTTGGATCCAGCTACACACTATTGCGTATCGACTTCGATTTGATTAATATCCACATAAATGGCGATTCATCAAAATAGTACAAAAAATCATATATTCGGGATTTATTGTTGACAGCTCATTATCCTTAAATAAACATGCGAGATACATAATTAAAAAAACATCTAAGGACTTTAAGCAAATATGCCAAAATTACTACATAAAACTGTATAAATCCCACATTTTGATTATTGTGCTGACTTGCTGTATTTGTTCAATTAAAATGAAATATCTCAATTGAAAAAACTATAAAATCGTGGTTTGTAAATTATTTCGATATGTAACCGATACATCCATATAGTAAATATGCTGAATACCCTGAAAAGGATTTCAGTTTCCAAGCTTTTATTCTTTTTGACTATGATTTTCATTTTCAAGCTGGTCAAAGAGTCACAACATTTCTTATAGATTTCGTTACAATGAATGAGATGTATGACTATAATACTCGTAACCGTAACAATTGATAAATAGCAAGGTCAAATCTAGCATTGAGCATGAGAAGTTTTTTATAACAAATCGTCAAAATGTATAGAAGATACTAACATACTCCTGAATTTCAAACAATCTTCTGAGACAAAAAAGGAGTTGATTGCTTCCGTTGAGGTTTCAATTATTCATTAATAGAGAGTTATTGCATATCATCTGGAGTTACGGTATGTCTTACAATGACATGTACGCATGCGCAATAGTAAACAAAATTTGTTGAGTTATAACGTCGCGTACGTACATCGATATATAGCGCTAAGTTATAACGTATACAGTATACATTCTGCAAGTTTGCAATAACTCTCTAATAGTTATTGAAGTTCATTTAATCAACACAACATGATAAATATTTATAATGACTTGTTTTCTTCAGTGATATAAATTGGGTGTTTCCGTACTAGCTATAGCTTTAATATATATTTACATTTTTTACCACCTTACATCATTTTATATTTACTCATATTATCTTTTATCACTTGTTTGTTTATTGATTTGTGTCAATCTAATTATTTTGTAGGTAACTGTTTTTGTAAATTAGGTTCCTCTCTACGTGATGAAGATCTAATACTACTTGCAATTTGGCAGAGAAAATAGTGACACGAATATAAAAATGTCGTTTCTAACTTTTACGACCCCCCTCCTCCAGACAATTCTTGACGATCGGTAAAATATATTTATCCTTCTTGATGCTTATATATTTCGTGCTTACAGAGCTTACCAGCTACGTAGTTTGAAAGAAATTCAAGCCATACTGTTTTCGCCGAAGCCAAAACTTTTTTGAATTTCAGATAACGGGCAATCGAAACTTCAACTTGGTCCAGCCGAAGTTTTCCAACTCATCAGGATGTTTATAATTGGATAAGCGCGGGGTGATTCAGTTTGCAAGGAATTAAATTTGTGTCGGGTTCTCTCCTATTTCGCACGACTCGGTAGGCGCGTGGTGGAGAATCTTAAGTTTGGAAATAGAAGATGGGAATTTACTGTACGAGATGCTCCGTGTATAAAACCGAGATTAGCAATTCGTCCCAGGAAATAGAAATTTGGCAAAGAGAATATTATTATTATGTAATGACGCACATGTTGTATCAACTAACACTTTTGACTCTTTTATTTTATGGCTCACTTCTATTTGAGATTATTCAGTGGAAGTGGAATACCTGCGAAATTAACTAGAAGGCACAAAAAATTAATCTACACATCATTTGCGTGATACTTCTCATGGATATGAAAATACCCATCAGAATCTTCATAATCGGTAATATTGGCCTTTCAGAAACTTTGGGAGATGTTTTCTGGGCTTTTTTCATTATATCACATTCATATCGCCGCATTGAATAAGGAACTTATGCGAATTCATATTATCAATAAGGTACGGAAAACACCTTTTGAGATCTGTTCATCCAATCTTCATTGATTATAACTTCGATGTTTTTGGAACGAATCAAAGTTTCATTGCCATAGAGGTTGGGAAAATTCAATGAAAAATATAGGACCGTATATGAAAATTCAAACCAGAGGAGTTTCCTATAGCCCATCAAGAGTTGCAATGACAAAGTTCGGAAACAGTATTTGGAAATTCATTCAAATGAATCACCTATAAATGAGAAAACAGATTCGAAATTTACGCTTCATCCGATATACCTTATGAAGTGAGCTAATTCAGATTTTTCACCCTATATATATATATAACGGCTTCTATTATGTAAATCAAGAAAGAACAGCCATTTGTAGCGAACCAGTTCATGGGTAGGTTTGATACGGATGCTGTTACTCAGTTACTTCCATAGGGTCTGGATTAGATATGTTGATGACATATTCGCTGTGGTGGATACAAGGATTACCGAAATTGAAAATGTCCTTTTAGCACTCAGCAGCAGATTTAAGAGAAAAAGAACAAAAGTTGCCATTTTTAGATGAACCAAAGGAATGAAATAAAATTTGACATCTTCCGGAAAGACACGAACACGTTCAGGTAAATTCCAAATGACTCGAATCATTGTCCACAGAATAAAATGGCTGCACTGCAAATCCTTATCCATAGGTTAATAATTTTTCCTTTGAAAAAAATATGTACGACAATGAAAGGAGGGTGATTAGGTACGTAGCTGAAGTAAACGGTTTCAACTCAGAGTTAGTTGATAAGATAATTAGAAAATTTAAATTTAGGAAAACACTTCGTATATCTTCGACTTTTCAGAAAGCTGAGAGAAATGAAAAGTTTATTGTAATCCCATACCAATACACTAGAGGACTAGACCATATATTCGATTGAGTGAATATAAAAGTTGCATATAAAACTTCTCACAAATTACAACACCTTCTTGGTAACCCAAAAGATAAATTAGAAAAATCAGAGAAGTCGGGAATTTAAAAAATCAATTGTCAAGATTGCAACAACAAATACATTGGTCAGAGTCGACAAGCTATCAAAACCCGTTTCAAGGAAAATTTTGCATGCATTAAATATGGAAGGGTAGAAAAATCCAGTGTAGCCCAACAAGCTCTGAACGATGAAAAAAAATTGTTGAAAACAATTTCAAATTGATGAAACATGTGCATGGCACAAGACTACTTTATGCATGTGAGGGTCGAGAAAAAGCAAAATGTAAAACAGCATGAATGGTGACAGGGGACCTATCCCTTTCAGCCCGCTTTTCAACAATTGTTGAGAAAGTTATCAGAATAATCAATAATAACAGATGACGGCCAAAAACTTTGCAGTTAGTGGTGCATTACCGAAAAATTAATTAGAATAAGTAGCAGTAACAAACAAAATCCATATCGAAAAGGAAAACTTTAGGTATATACTCAAGGTATAACAACTAACCCTAGTCTTCAGATTTAGTATCAATTTTCCTCTCCTGAAGATTTCAACCTTGTTATCGAAAAGCGCGTCTAGTGCAACAATTTCAGTTTGGTGCTAGGGTAATTGATCTCTAGAAAAAAGTTTCGACTTTCACACCAAAGGTTTCAATCTCATTGTTTTTTAGACGACCAAAGTGTTGGAATCGGTAGTTCATCTTCACCTTTCGAAATAGACGAAGCATATATATTATTCTCCTTTCATTTAACTTTATCATTCTCTACGCAATGCTCGTCCCGCAGAAATCACGTTTGTTATACAAAATTAATCATTTTCTACTAGACCGGGGGGCAGTTACAGATTTTTTGAACAAATTTTTCACAGTCTGCCTTCGGAACAGGGAATACTTGAAGCTAAATCAAACCATAATTTGCAAGGGAGTTCACACGCAGCGTGGTATTTCTTGTCAAACGCAGAATTTACTGGATGAAAAACACTCTCAAAGGGTATGCCCAATAAATTTTTGTCAGTCTCACGATGAAACTAGTTCGAGTTGTGATGGAAATGCTGTGAAAAAATTATTCTCATTACATTTTTCTGCAATACATTTAGGCAATTTGAATAACACCCTATATATTTCGAAACAATATATGATTTTTGTTGTTTGAGCGAAGATTTATGTGTAAGGAATGCTAGGCAGCCTGTGAGAAAGCTTCCATCCGAATTATTACGAGTTTCACGTGAAGCGTGAAGTACCACGCAGCGCGTAAGTTCTTCTGGATCTTTAGATTATAATGTCCTTTATCTTCAATTACTTTCATCGTTTCGAAGGCAGAGAGTTGAATATGTGTCAGAATTTTTTGTCAATGTCGCCCGGTTTATGACTGCAATTCCGAACATCCGTCAAGTCTAAGGAAAGTACTCAGATTGTGGTAGGTTAACACTCCAAAAATAAACTATGAGAAAGAATACATTCACCACAAAATTATGACATTCGAACAGTACTCAGGAATAGTCTCGTGATACTTTCCATATCAGTTCGGGGGCAACCATATGAAGAAACCATTTCGAAGTATCAGTTAATACATTTCCGAAATTTAAGTCTCCAGGAATCCTTTTCACGGTCTTTATTCAAACGCCATCAAGATGACTGTCACAGAAAGTGGAACATTTAGAGGAGACAAGTAATCTGAACAATTAGCACAATGCGTGAGGCCATTAAGCTTACTCAAGGTAACACTATAATTCGGTTCCGTTGGCTATGTAGCTTCCTTGTCCCGCGAACCGCCTCCTGAATCAGCTCGATCCAGCAAATTAAGTTCCTGGCTCTGACCCAATTAGAATAACAAACACTTGTTAATTGTTGGAGAAACCACATTAACAATGATTTCCAGGTGACATAATTACTGCGGATATCTCGGGACAGTAAATGCGCTGACAAGCTTTATCAACACTGAAAAAGCCTTATTCGTTGATTCCTGATACTGAGAGGATTCCTTTCATGAGTGTTCGTTCAATGTTTATCCGAAAGTGAGTCTATATTATCAATAATCACATTACCCCTTTTTCTGGGTTTGGCTTATAGAGTGGCAACTGACGGTTATGTCAAAATTCTTTATTTTTCATAACCAGAAAAATTATAAGTTTCGCAGATGACACGGTGATATACTATAGAGATGACGACTGGTATAATCTAAAAATAAACATTGAAAAAGACCTAGGAGATCTCAAAAACTGGTTTGACAGTAGATTATTTTCTATTAACTTCGACAAAAGTATACTTACCTTTCAGCAGTCTCTCAACATCCTTACCAGAATACACTCTGAACATTCAGCAAGATCTTGTGATTGAACCTGCAAAAAAAATTAAATGTCTGGGTATATATTGTTGTTCTAAAATTGTTCGTTTCCGTTAACCAGCTGACGAACGTCAACACTCAGAAGTCGAAACTTGTGCGAGCAATGGATCAACGAGGCCTTACCTTTTAACGTGCGATAATCACTTCAGATGGGACCATCACATGCAGTACTTAGTAAAAAAACTACGTTGTATTCCATATCGACTCAAACAAGTCGGAAGATTATTCAATTACAAATACAAAAAAATTTTATACCACAGTTTAGTCGAATCACACTTAAATTATGGCATTATATGTTGGGAAGGAGTATCAAAAACTTACTGCATGCTCTAGAAGTTTCTCAAAGACGATTTCTCCGAATATTACTCAACAAACCTGCAAGATATGCAAGCAATTTGCTTTATACAGAAACACAAATATTAGATGTCAGACAATTATACATTGTTCAGATAGGATGCCAACTATTCCAAAACAAAACTGAACATGATTCTCCAAACCATCCATATGCAACGAGAACAAGGTACAACCATTATATACCACTGGTTTCTAAAACTATAACACAAAGGAGCTACTGGTATCTAGCTCCGAAAGTATTTAATTATTTACCGAAAGAAATTATAAATGGAACTTCTTTGAAACGCTTCAGAAAGCAACTAATATCATTTGTGAAGAAAAATGAAAGAATGGATATTCAAAAACTGGTTGAAGGTTGAAACACTATCCACAATATATTCTTTATGATTATTTTGTTCCATTTCACAGATTACTATGATTTATAATAGCCCATAATATATGTACTCATTACTCATTTCTGCAGATATTGAAATGTTTGTATGTTTACCCATGTTCATCTATGCTATGGTATTTTATAAAATTGATTGAATATAATTTTAATAAATGTACATTTATTTTACACTTAGTTTTATTCCTATTTACTCATAATTATATGTATTGTAATTCCACGAACAAGTATGTATAATACTTCCGTGGATTTTTTATGTTTATTCATATTAGAGCGGGCGCTGCGAAACATTCCGTTTGAAAAAACCGATGACCTCATTCTGATTGATGATTTGAGTCAAGAAAGACTTAATTAATGATATTGTGGAGGTTGCCAGACGGAATTATGGTCCAGTTTTTTTTTTCGGCCCTATAATAGGAGTTTTCGATTCCATCGCTGTAGTTGTTGAAAAAAAATGTTGTATAGAATGCAAAAACCATTGACCGCTATTTCTCGACTGGAATGTTTTTGCAAGATCCTCCCAAACCTGGAACTGAAAGTTGCCAGAAAAGCCCGTTGTCAGTTTTATTATAAATCTCCTTCCCAGCGTCACATACCTTCTCTCGAGTTTTGGAGCGGGCCGCGCTTTTCTCAACAGTTTTTGTGACTTCAGTTATAGCTGAACTTCATCCCTATTATAACAGATACATTTTCCAATATTTAAAATAGCAGTGCTTCGAATTTTGAAATTACTTTCTTTAAAGTGAATAAATATGGCTACAATTATTAGATTAAAAAAAAGGCGAACGAAAAATCATGCTGAACTGGTGAATGAACCGAACGAAACTATTCAAATGCAGCAAGACGACGCAAAGACGAAATTTCAGACAAATTTGAGAAGTTGTTTGATCCTAATGCTGATAAAGAACACTTCTCGTGGTATAAAAGTTGCATGGCTAGCTATATCAGTGAAGAAAAAATTCGTCGTCGTCACTACATAGGAAGCTGGAAGAAAGAGCTTCATCAACAACACAGGGCGTAGCTGGATCATCAACTGACCTGCAAATCAAAAAGAAGCAACAGCGATTCGTCGAGTGACTCATGATGTTCCATTGGTGGTATACGACGAAAACCAAAATAAAAAAAAGTCATCTTTTAACTGAAATTTCAGCAGTTTTGCTGTTTTTCAATGCGTTGATAATACTATGGAATTTTCACAAAAATTTGTTATACGAAACACCGGAAGTTTTGTTTGCAGAAACTTCCAATATCATACGTCGTGTTAAAGAAATTACGTTTCATTACCAATATCTTCTAGTAACGAAAGAGGTCGACCAACAAAAAATATCACAAATACAGTTACTGGCTGCTTTTGACAAATTAATGGCGGATATGAAAGACGGTGTCTCGACGACCACTTTTGAATTGACATACTTGGCTCAACGCATGACTGTACTCGCTGAAGTAGAGGATGTAGTTCTAATCGTGATCTCGAAGTGATGCTGATCGATAAATTTGGTGACAAGGTTTTATTCTCATATCTTACTGAGAGGAAGCAATCTTCTTTGGTTTTCATGGCAGGAAGTTCATTAAGGCAATAGCTGAACGTGTACGTCGGCTAGACAGTAGCAAAATCGTCATGTGTGCTAAGAAATTACGGAAGGAACTATCCACTACTGAACTTATACCAGAGGAAAAGTTGTGTGATGAAATTCTTATAGAAGATGCCGCGAAGAAATGCACATTCACGCCGAAATGGGAGACTTTCATACAAGCCTCATTAAGCAGTTAAAATCTGAAATTGTCAGGCAATACACTCCATGAAGCCTCAGCGGTGTTTAGTGATATATATATATCAGTGTAACGAACAGAAAGACACCGCAACATACAGCTCTAGCTGAATTCATTCACCACCTACCTAACTAAATGGAAACATATGTTTGATGAAAAATCTTAGACACTGAGACAATGACTTTCAAGGGGACATTAAGTGGCGAAGATTCTATGACCGTTACAATCATGATAGTTAATTAACAAAAGAATGATGAAAAGAATACCTCACGGGCATTGCCTAGCTCTCCATGTTGATTAGTCATTCCGATATCTGAAGCTGAGCAGCAGGGAAAGACCGCGTCGAAAGCTCATAAAACACAAGATATGTTGAGGAATCGCTGTCCTTCGGAGGAGACGTAAAGCCGGCGGTCCTGAGTCCATGGTTGTTGGACTCGTAAAGGATCCCTACCTCTGGTTGGAATACCACAGTGTTCGACAAAATTTCCGGTTGAAGGAAAAGTGGTCACGTTGAATAAATCATTTAAAAAAAAGAACACCTCAGACACTGCTAAACTGAAACTAACTGAAACTGACTACAAATATTTATATCAAGTCCTTCAACCAAAATCCCAGCTGGCCATTACAGGTGGATATGAACACTCCAAAAAATCTTCAAGCTCCAAGGTAATAGGTCTTCTGAATTGTTAGATTCATATTATTCTGCGTTTACGAGCGACAAGGCCGGCGCTAGAAAATTTCGTAACATTATTAATGAACTATTACATTAATAATTAAAAAGAAAATGAAACCTTTTTCCGTCGAAATATGTTCATTCATCTCTCCAGAAGCAGATTGAAGGATTTTCAGCCATATTTTTTTGCTGTTCGTGAAGGAATTGAACAAGTTTTTATAAATTGTGCAGATTCCGATGTTTTCGTACTCAACATCCACTTTTAGCATAAGCTATCGAAGAGTAGTTTTTGGGGGATTTGGTTTGAAGGATCAGCCAAAAAATATCTTTTAAGCTGGGATTCAATTCAAATGTATCTGAAATTATTAGAATTTTTGATGTTTTGTATTTACATTGCTTAAGGGCTGCAATACATGGGCCTCCGAACTTACTCCAATTCGGTTATGAAAGACGAGATGGAAAGTTGTACCCGGTGCAAATGGCAAAACCACCTATGACAAATTCTTTGATCAGGCTTTGCAAATATAATGCTGAATGCCTGACAATGTTTTGCACTTGTAGAAAAAGCGAAATCAATTGTATTTTCGTTTGCAAATGCATCGGCAATAATTGTCAAAACTTACCTGAATGAATTTTTCACTACTTATTAATACGTAAACCACTTTTTTTATTAAATTTGCATTGAATTAGATCATGCCGTTTTTCTCCATACCTTACCTAAACCAGGTGTTAATAGCCAATAACAATTTTTTTTTCGCAGCTACAGCGATGGAAGCGAAAACTATTATAGGACCGAAAAAAAACTGGACCATAATTCCGTCCGGCAACCTCCACAATATCATTAATTAGGTCTTTCTTAACTCAAATCATCAATCAGAATGAGGTCATCGGTTTTTTCAAACATAATGTTTCGCAGCGCTTGCACTATATCTGTAATATTTCAACAAAACTGTTTCGATTTTTTTCATCACGAATAAACGTCATTCAGTAATAAAGTGACTTCATCACTCAGTCAATTCAGTGAAATAGAAGCATCCAGTCATTGAAGTGAAGAATGGCTTATTCGAGACAATAAATTGTTGTAAAATGTTGAAACAAATCTCTCAATCTTAAAAAAAAATCAAAAACTTCAATATCTCAATTATTAGAATGATTGCGAACACATTTATGCATTCATTCAGTATTTCGTGTATTAACTCCATAGGTTCCTTTTTCTATATCTTGATGTGAAGGAGATTGATTTCTGCCTTCTTGCAAGCACCCACCAATTGAGCAATCATCGCATCCTCAAAATATTGAAATTTCGTAATCTCACAGAAAGTCCTCTTCTTCAGTGTTTACCTTCCCAACTAACATTTTTAGTTATAATTACGTCAATCTTACCTTCGTTCAGGTCGGCGACCTTTCTGAAAGAAGACTAGATTACGTAATTTTTACATTGTAATTATCAATGTGGGGAAAAAACTCGAAGTAGGTTATTTGGACGTCGAAAATTGGAATATTTGGACATTCAGTTTACTAGGTTGAGGGTGAAAATAAGTAATTTTGACATGTAATTGGTCAGAAATAAGTAAATATCAAGCTTAAATCAACCTTTCTGTTACCAATTATTGCCTTGGACGAATGAGTAAACAGAGAGAGGTTTCTTTATATGAGTAGCATACATATATACATATTATCTCTATCTCAACTTCTCATAATTTGGTTGCCACAACGAATCAACTATGGTCTACATAAAATGCTGACAATAAGTATCGGAATATAAAAATTATTGTCATACGGTAGCTACATGCTCTCTCCTCAACAATATTATTCTCCTTGCGGCGCAAAATTTTCTGTAAAATGATGGTTCTCACCTTCATAAAATTCACGGGCCTCTTTCAATATGCGAATTGAAGGCAAAAATAATTTAGATTGATTGCACATGTTTACATTTTTTCTCCAAAAAACACTTTTTTAGCAAAGTTACGGTTTTAAAATGTCATATGCAGCCATTATTTAGAAATAAATCGTCAGAATGAACTAATCTTATCGATATTTATTGATGGGTAGAAGACATATTTTAATTAAATATGGCGTAATTTTTTAAATGTACCTATAAGTCGATATTCTTCTTCTTACGGTATGGAATCAAGTAAATAATTGAACTATTAGACCTATTAAATAACCGTAACGGCTTATATCTAGTCACATTTAGGTAAATATTCACCAAGAGAGAATACCAAAATATTCATTGGGTTATAATGACATTTGCTTCGTAAATTATACCCTAAATAATACCAGAATTCAAACCGCCCCAATCCTTGCGACGGTTTGGTCATTTTTGAAGGAGAAAATAGGTAATTTCCCACATGTTGCTCTGAAGTGGCTTACGGAATTTGAAAGGGATTTACTGATGATTACTTTCCTGTAATTAACCAAGGTTGCTACTTAGAAATTATTTATAAATAAAATATTCAAGGCCTGTACTACCAGTATTATCCTTTTTTTAGGCATTTCTCCCCGGCATGTGGAATAACTGTCCTAAAATGTTAGTTGGGTTGTCACTCGATTGTTATTCTTCAAAACGCTTCTGGAAATTGTTATAAATTTAGGGCTGGAATATTTTCCATAACAGTTCCCATAAGCGTTCATGATACATTTCTATGGATTGTTCGTATTATATAATGTAGAACTTTCATCTTTTTTGAATCATTCTGTTTGCCCGACTAACAGTGAAACTTGCCTCTGTTTGGTATTGTTTTATTTTCTGATTCTAAAATGGGAAATGAATAAATACAGGGGAATTATTGTCGAGAGGTTTGTAATTAGTCGCTATTGAAAAAATTCACTGATTCAAATTCTGGGAATTTGTCACGAGGTGCAGCTAAAAATGATTAGTTCATCAAATACCTATATGATGTATTAAATGGAAATATGCAGTTCTTTGAACATGGAACCATAATGTGATACCTCATAGGTGCTATGGTGTGGAAAGTAGAGTTCTTGACCAAAATTCTGAACAGAATCAGATATATATATATATATATATATATATATATATATATATATATATATATATATATATATATATATATATATATATATATATATATATATATACATATACACCTCAGACATTGAGAAATGAGTGACTGGAATGAGAGATCAAAGTTGTGTGATTTGATCCATATTTGAAATTTAATTGGCAGCATAAAGGTAAAGTAAAACATAAACAAACATTGGAAATCTAGGAAACGGTTTGACCCCCCAAACACTCCTGGTTTTCGTGTCTGAGAAAATTGATATAGGAGGAAATTAATATAAAATTAAAAATTCCAAGTTTTCTATGTTTAAATATATAAAAGTTTATTTCTGGTGGAATGTACACTGTTCAAGCAACAATTGAAGATAACATAGTAATTCACTTACTTCCGCCATCAACAAAGAAAAAATAAAAAAAAATACACAACGATGCATTTCTTTCGATGTAGATACAGCTGAAATGGTGGTCGTCACAGGCGTACATAAACTATCAAATAAAGACTATACCTTTTCTGGGTGCGGAAAGTGAGTGAATTCCTATTTTATCTTCAATACAATGAATATTTCACCAGAAATATACTTTTATATATTTGAATATTGAAAACTTAGAATTTTTAATTTTATGTAAATATACTTTTATATCTAGTTTCATAGACAAGAAAACTAGAAATGTATGTAAGTATGTATGTTTCAAATCATTGTTTGTCTTATTCTACTTTTTTGCTGCCAATTGATATTGAAATATGTACCAAAAAATTCAAACTCGATCTTTCTTCTCAGAATCGACTTCAGTCACACATTTCATTTATTTATCATGTGTATATATCTGATTTACTGTAACCTTGAAGTGCTTCGAGGATTTCTTTATGAAAGTGAAACGGAATAATAATAGTTTCAGGTAGTTGACCTAGTCCCTGTTGAATATTTCCGAATGAACAGAACGATGGAGTATCTACACACTACTACGACTATGTATTAAATTTCAAGGCTCTATTTTAATGATTCCCAGGTCTTCCGCCCTTAACCCTCTTGATTTTTTGTAGGATCATTCTGGGAATGACAATCAAAAATCATTGAAAATATTATGCAAACGAAAAATAGCAGAAACGTTGCAAGTTTTCGATGGTAGGACCTTGCTGAAAAATGTTCAAAAAATGGTTAGAAAATCGATTTCAAGAAGGGGGCATCTTTGAACTCTCACTAACAAGAAATTCACTATTTTGTATATTATTCATAATGTAGTATTATTGCTATCATTGATGTATATGACTATTTTGTGAATCACGAATAATTCAGCTCCAGTCGAAATTCGAAATCGGCACTCCCCTAAATCCGCATGAGATTTCAGAGAATGAAATATAGATATATAAAAGTCCACATATTATATCTACAAGCTCCGGATTTGAATATCCCAAGAGTACATTTTAGTAATATATATGATACATTAACTCAGAAATGTCGCCCGGAAACCTGCAATATTTAACTTTAGGTGCTATTCCAGACCGTGTTCACTCATAATTTTGATGATAACTATTAAATTAAATTTTATCTCTAGCAGTAAATTTTGTGTTTACAACAGATGGTTGTGTCGTGAAATATTCTTTGCATTTATATTACTTTTTCCATACTGTTCTCCTACAAAGAATAGTTAGTGAAAAAAGTTTCATATTCTGTAGAAATTCGATAGTTTCGAATATCGTGTGAATCGGGTTATAGCAATTAGTAATAATCAACGATCGACAATACGGATTTCTCCATCAAAGATCGACCAGTGACTTATTGGCGTATGTTTCACACATTTGGCAGAATTCCAGCGAAAAACGGTATCTGATACACTCGAAATTTCAAAAGCAATCAAACGCCGTCTTAAGGTTCACCTCCTCAATTGTGCGATTGATGAAGAGTTTCTTGGATTTCTTGGATTTCCATTTGGCGCGAAGGAATACTTCACTTCTCGTTAGCTTCTGATGATCTACAAGGCACAGATACGGCCTGTCATTAATTAATTAATTAAAACATTAATTGAAACTTCTTGATTCTATTCAGAAATAAACAATCCGTCTTGTTGGTGATTCTTCACTCACGGATTCGCTCACTTCGTTGGAACATCACCTGAATTGTCGTCAGTTGTTCCACCTTTGGCAGTACCAGCACGGATGACCCGACGAGTGAAGAATTCCCACCCCTTTGTTGTGAGATTGGAGACCAGTCGAACCACTTTTGCTCAGAGATCTTTTTTCGATAGAAGGCTGGACTCTGGAACTCAGTGCCGATAGAGGTTTTTCCTGGGGCTTACAAACTTCAAGAATTCAAAGCCAATATTAATTCGTATCTTCTGTCCTTTGATTCACGCGATGTTCCTTGAACATTACAGCGTTTTCCTTCCGTGTGAATCTGTATATAAAAAAAAAAAGTTTCACTCAAATGAAAGTTGATTTGATTTCCTATAATTGAAATATTTCTCCTTCGAGTGTATCATACCTCGAAAACGTCGTATAAATCTCCGTACAGAAAAAATAAATTCAACAAATAGTCGGTGAGCATACTCGAAAACTATGACTCAGTAATCATCTATGGAACGATTCTTGCAGACCAATTTCAGCTTGCATACAAGGTGGGTTGTTGAACTAACACCTGTCAGGAATTAACTATTCCCTTGGCTATTACGATAAACGGCGTTGAATTATATCTGGGCAGCTACGGTGCAGTAGAATTCCCCGCATACGCTTTCGAAAAGGTTTTTTATTATGGGAAAATGAAAGACGGTCGAATTCGTGAAAACTACGTAGAACTGACGAGAGGCTAAGGAGCCCAAAACTGGTCTGTAACTGAACCCGTCCCAATTATTGATAATCAATTCTGGTACTACTGGTGGTATCACCCAAAGCATATGCAGGAGCTTCTCCTGTTAAGAACCCTGTGAAGATATACTTCAACGCTTTTCATGGTATTAGCAGGGTTAGTAGTTGTTTTCGGACAGGTTTTTAGTCCAAACTGAACCTCCTACGTGAACATTGCTCACTATTCAATGTTGAAGAGGAAGGGAAAACTGTTCGCGACTTCACAGTACGTCATTTCCAGAATGAGGAAATCTCCTCAATGAAATAAAGAATGAAAATAGTTTCTTCAGTGATTTCAACTCGGTCCCCATTTTGTCGAAGCGACTCGGTTAGTGTTTTGAATTAATGTCGCCATTAAAAATGACAAACGAAGTCTCACGACCACGAATACTTTGATAAAGTGGTCATTTTTCAAACGAACGGAGAATCCACTTTTTAAATTGAAATATAAAGTGATTTGCAGTCCCGGCGTTGCGATAAATAACATCTCTCCTAGTTTCGCACCGAGAAAAAAATACTTCAGTGTGATTTCAGCACTGGGATGGTGTTAATTAGATGTGACAAATTAGCTGATGTTAATAGTCTTAGGGCCGGTTGCATAAAAGCCAATCAACTATTTGATGTCACGTTAAATATTTAACATGACGTGAAATGCCAGATTGGGTTGCACAAAAATGCTGATCAGTGACTTGACGACACATCAATTTGATGCCACGTTAACTCATGATTATGGTTATTCAACATAAGATCTCTGTTGCATAAAAGCCAATCAAGAGCTAATGTCAAATCAATTCGAATTTGATCAGGCATTATCTTAATCACCGCCGCTCCACTGATTAAGGTACAATCAGGAACTGACAGATGAAAATTTCGTCAAAAATAATTTGAATATTCCTGAATTTTCGGTGAAAATTGTCGACATTCAGTTTTTATGTGAATAAGTTTATATAAGGGAGGTAGGTATATGAAATATTGACACAATTAAGGTTGGTGAATATATATTTATTATTACAGAACATGTCTACAACATCATTATCTTTATTTCCAAGTATCTTTTTTTCTGCAAACATATCTACTTATTACAAACTATATTTTTTTGTTTCAAGTGAGTTATTTCAAGAGATCAGGAAATCAAACCCACATAATTACAGAGAACACATATACTTTCTTTGATTTTATTCAGTCTCGTGAGTTATTACTTACATTTTCATCTGCAAGAGATTTTTTCGTTCTTCTTTTTATATATCCCATAGTACTTTCAACTGCTTTCACTCTCGTGGAACGCTAGGAGCTATTAAATTCATTTTGAATTCTCATCCATATTGCTCTCTTCTTACCAATGGATATAGTATCTGATTTTTTACACCCCACAATATTCCCGTATCTGAGAAAAAGTGAAAAGAAAGATCACATCTCATATAGGTATGTATGCATCAACTGAAAACATAGGTACCTAGGTACTTACTTTTTTATAATTTCCGTCAGTAGTAGTTTTTTCTCCCTACGTATAATTTGCTCCCCTTTTTTTGTAGAAGTCTCCATTTCTCTCTATTATTTTCAATCTCAACAAAACCACAATCAAATCTAACCTATAAAATCACAAATTTGACATGATCGAGACATGAAACATGAAAATACGAGGATTGTTGCACTGTTGTCACATCTTTCCCTTGATTAGTAAATGAATTGGTTATATAACGGGGAGTAGGTTTTATGCAACGCATTTGATATTTAACGTAACATCAAATTTGATGTGACGTTAGTTGATCACATGATTAATTCTTCTTTATACAACCGGCCCTTAGAGACGAAATAGCGGTAGACCTTCATTCATCTGTTTACTGGATGAAACATACTTTTTTAAGGTTTCATAAATAGACGAATACGCCTATGATGACTATCAAAATGTGGTCCAGAGTATATACAGTGAGACTCAAAATATTCCATCATAAGGAATTTTTTTTTATTATCGATTTATCAGAAAATTTCATTCCCCATAAAAATGGGCGTATTGCTGCATTTGAGCTGTCAAAATTTCAAATTTTCGAACAGTGTACAGGGGAGAACGAAAAATAGAATTTTGATCAAGAGTAAACTACCCTGGATGTGATTCCAAATTTAAATATCGATTTCAATTCTAAACAACCCCTTTGAGTAAACAGTCTGATTATGCCAAAAATGAAATGTGGTTTACTGGTTGTCTGAAATACTTCTGCCAGTTTTAAAATAGTCCGTGAATTGTAGCCGATATTGTTGTTGTTGTTCTTCATTCCGTTAACCAGCTGACGAACGTCAACCCTCAGAAGTCGAAATTTGTGCGAGCAATAGATCAACGAGGAGGCCTTACCTTTTGACGTGCGATTACCCAGCACGGTGGCCCGGCGAGGATATGATTCGTTTCATCAGCCGTCGGGTCAATTACGGTTGTCGGACCTTTGACTTTCCAGGTGATAATGGTCGGTCTGGTTTGTGGCGCCCTGCATCCATCGAAGGACCAATTTCTGAACTGTTTCTCTTATGAGGAGACATACTCCCATTCGTCTGTCCTATATATCCTATTACTCCAGTCTATGACGGTGAAAAAAGTGCAAACTGTGTATTTATCCCATACAGCCCCGATTCGTATGAAAATTTGGTTTCAGGATCTACATACCCTCTTTCTCAAAATCTACCCTGTGCCGAGGGTTACTTTCTCCCTGGGGGTGGATGCCACCCCTTCTTGGGGGTGAAATTTTTTTTATTGGAAATAAGTGCGGAAATCAATAGATTGACTAATTCTAAGCACTTTTCGTTCAATGAAGTTTTTTCTGAAAAGCAATACTCTTCGACTTATTCGCGAGTGAAATTGTCGGTTTTCAGGCAAAAAAACACGTTTTCAAATCCTTTCTCGCGAATAACTGGAAAATAATGCATCTAATCGAAAAACCTGCGGAGTGCAAAATTATAGCTTTCGAAAAAACAAAAGAGACTGTTTTCGTGCGATGTATGCAAACCCACTACAAACTGAATAATTGCTTGTTGAAAGTTGATTGGTATTTTCAAACGCCAAAATGGAAAGTTTCTACGTACAATAACCAGAAACCAATGCATTTTTCGGGAAAATCTCATAGGACCATTAGTGAAGTTCTTCAAAAATCCTTTATTTTTGTTATTCATGAAAGTTTCTAGCATCAAAACTGACCGAGGTATGAAGGAAATAATGCTGAATCCAATTTTTTTGTTGAAAAAAAATTGTGAATAACTCATCCTCTCTTCCCCCCCTTTGAAAAAAATTGTTGTTACTCCATAATTCACTTTATTCATGTTCTTATAACGAGTTCTGAGTTTTTCATCAATTGAAAATACGTATTTTCAGAAAAAATTGAGATTGAAGAGAAAAAATCATATACGTAATTCAGCTAAAAATCACTATTTCTTCGAAATAACTCGAAAAGTATTGATCACATGCAGAATTTTTTAGAGTACAAAATTGAAGGTTATTCTTCTCGGATGATTTTGGTGTTTTATTTTTTTCTGCAGGATAAAAATAGAGTAAGATATGGCCAGTTAAATATTGTGAGGTTTCGCGCAAAGTACCTTTTTTGAGTCCTTTCAGCATGAGCCTTTTCAAAAATATAATCTGAAACAAAAAATCATGTAAATCAGCTTATAGGTCTTGAAAAAGGCTACAAAATGCTTCTTTGGTGGATTTTATTGCTTGAATACTAAGCGTGTTATGGGAAAAAAACAAAAACATTTCTTTTAGAAATTAGAGTATGCACATTAGTATAATGAAGAATATACATAGTAACTATATTTTAGGCCTGGTGGAAGAACAAGGCCTTTTTGATGGTCTTCAAAAAAAGTCCAATTAGTTTTTCCCGAAAAATGTATTGGTTATTGTACGTAGAAACTTTCCATTTTGGCGTTTGAAAATACCAATCAACTTCCAACAAGCAATTATTCAGTTTGTAGTGGGTTTGCATACATCACAAAAAAACAATCGCTTTTGTTTTTTCAAAAGCTATAATTTTGCTCTCCGCAAGTTTTTCGATTAGATGCATTATTTTCCAGTTATTCGTGAAAAAAGATCTGAACACGTGATTTTTACTGCCTGAAAACCGACAATTTCACTCGTGAATAAGTCGAAATGTATCGATTTTCAGAAAAAACTTCATTGAACAAAAAGTGCTTAGAATTAGTCAATCTATTGATTTCCGCAATTATTTCCAATGAAAAATTTTTAACCCCCAAGAAGGGGTGGCATCCACCCCCAGGAAGAAAGCAACCCTCAGCACAGGGTAGATTTTGAAAAAGAGGGTATGTAGATCCTGAATCCAAATTTTCATGCGAATCGGTGCTGTATGGGATAAATACACGGGAAAATGGTCATAGACTGGACTATATAGAGAGAAAGCACCTGCTGTGGAAGTTTTAGTCCAGGAGAATTGAAGATGAATTCGACAAATCATCCAAAAAAGTTTTGGTAAATTATTTTATAGATGCAAGAGAAAAGGAATAAATGGAACAAGAAAAATAAAGAAGGTCCTGGAATACTAGCATGAAAAGTATCGAGAAAGCATAAACGAGAAAGACCTTCAAGATAATAACGTGGAGCCATGAAAGGAGAAAAAGCTGATCCAGAACCTGGAGAGGACAAGTTTTTTCAATTCGATAAATAATTTTTTGTTCTCCATCTTCATAATCAATTTCATCTGAACTTTCACAATCATCTACGACGCTTGACATGCTCATTACCCATAATTTGTCACTGTTACATATCTCTTGCTCCGTTTTATTGTTGAAATAACACTTTTCCCACCATCTTTGAGTGGTAACTATTACTCATTCTTTACCTACCAAATCAATGGAAAAATGCCAACCCATGTAAGTTTCATCAAATCGATCTGATTTAACTTGCAGTATACAAATACCCTAGTATTACTCAACAATTAGCAGTAGTTGTTTAATTTCAATTATGACACCGTTGAAGATGGATGAGGCAGTGGCAGTCGAAAGCTACGGACAATCCGAGACCACAGCTATCAATACTGAATATCACCAAAAATATCGATTCCAGCCTAGTGAGGCAAAATCACGTATTATATACTACTCTGGAAGTACCAGAATTTCTCAAATTCGGTATTTGCCGTTCAGTCACGGACCCAAAGTGATTCGGATTCTGCTTCATAAACTGTTGGTCTCGTGTATCCCTTACTTTCACAAGCTCTTGAATGAGCTTCCTTGGCTTTCCCCTAGAAACCTGGGATATTCGTTTAATAAAAAAAAAGGTAGCGGTTTTTCTTGCTCAGATATTTATCGAAACCATCAATCATTAATGATTTATTTGAGCTCCAACTCACGTAGAATAATGAATACTATATATATTGAAATGTCTCTCAAGAGTTACTCATCAGCAGGTACGATAGACAATTTCCAACCCCTTGATTTTGTCTGGATAAGCAGACTGTCCATTCAGAACCAACGCGAATGCTCCCGTCGGGCGTTATTAACAAACTTTAATGGGATATTAACGAAGTTCATAATTAATTATATATCGGCTGATACCGAATCTGGGTAACACCCTAACAGCCAGATGAAATTTCAATTATCTCAGAGATAGTTTCTATTTTGTTTATGGGAAAATTTTGTTGAATCCACATGAATTCCTGTTTGTGGAACAATTACCACAAAAAAATCTCTGCAATAATATCACACATATTAGTTTGGAGGTCAAGTGCACCAACAATGCACACAAAATGAACTTCGTGAGAAGATTATATGGACCGCCAAATGAATTTTTGAGGCAGTTGCCACACACTCCACTTGTGCAGTCAACCCTCCTCATCCCTTTTGAAATATTTCACTTATCAACCTAGAAACAGCTGTGACTCTGCAACCAAGGACGATAGAATGATGCGGATTGTTTCAAAATGGTCAGGAACAATTATCTATTCTGGTAATTTTTTTAATATTTCATTGTTATTTCTTAGAACTAGCTAACGAACGTCAATCCTCAGAAGTCTGAACTTTCGCGATCAATTGATCAACGAGGCCTTACCTATCAACGTATGAATCCCAGCAAGGTGGTCTGCTGGAGAATCTAATTTCGGTCTTCCACTTGATAGGCGGACGTGCCTACAGCTACACTACCGAGAAAATATTCATATTTGACGTTGAGAAGTCCAAGAAAAAACCCTGAAGCTTGAAAGTATTTCACTTATTTGGACAATTATCATTGCGCCTCTCCCCATAAGCAATATCCTGTTTTATGCAGCCGCAGTTGCCACGATACTCAGTAGAGCACTTGCAGCCAATGGTAGAAATGCTCTTCTTTACGGCGATTGAGAGAGTGCGTCAGTTGACTTTCAATCTTATATAGTCTGACCTTCATTTTCAGCCCCAATCTACAAACGATGGAAGCTTTTGCATCGGCTCCTTAGCCTGACAAAAAAATTGACCCATGTACGATGCGCAGAGCATATAGAGGAATAATGTGTCCTCTGTTGGTGGGGCGTTGTCCATTAGTTTGTTGTCTTTGGAAAAAAGTGCTTGCGGCACTCCAAGATTGATGGAGACGAGTCTGATCTGAAATCACGAAGATACAAACGATAGTAATAACATCCATTATAGTTGCATCGTCTTGTCATACGACACTCGAACTAAACTGAAAAGAACAAGTTTAGTTTCTCCAGTTTTGCCTCTCTGACAGACCCACAAATGCAACCAATGCCTCGGTAATTTCTTCCAAGGCCCCGCATGTAAATACAAAATGGTTAAGGCTTTCGTGCAAATGTGAATTTCCAAATAAGTGATAATATATAACTCCAAAGATTACGGAGAAGCATTACCGCAATTGTCTGAATCGTTTGATGAAAATTACAAAGTTAAACTGTTATGAATCACAGATCGAAAAAACAAAAAAAAGCTCGAAACGCCTTTGGAACACAATAATTAGTATAGAATGTAAGAAGAAAAAATCAACCATCAAAAAAATTCTCACAGACAATGAGGTATTGACCAATGACCTAAAAATTGCAAATGCCTTCAATAAGCACTATACGGAAGTGGGAAAAAACTGGCCTCATTAATACAAAAACCGAGTACGGACCCAGTACCTAGAAAGTCTCTGTCACATTCAATATTTCTTTCACCTGTAGAGGAGGAAGAAATATGCCAGATTATAAGTTCATTGAAACCAAAGAAATCACCGGGAATTGATAGAATCAAATCAGAATGTCTTAGGGAAATTCAAAGAGAAATCGGCAAACCCATGGCATATCTTATTAACAAAATGATGAAAGATGGTGTATGTCCCTCCATACTCAAAGTAGCCGTTATCAAACCACTTTATAAGTAATTATCAGGAATGTTGATTGGTGAGTGATGACTTCCCACAATCTCATTTTATCCTGAAATCGGGGAAATGAGAAAAATTTTGACTGAACGCGTCAAACGAATGTTGCTAGACTCTCCATTCGAAGGTGGGAAATTGGCAATGGTCCTTTTTGAAAACTGTCTGAAAACTCATAATGTCGGAAATTGAAGTGAATTAAGTTGATGAAAAGTCAATATAGGTATACAGGTATACGAATCGACACAAATTCAAAATTTTTGCAGTTTGAAAGCCTAAGGAAAAAACTCCGTCGGTAAGCTCCAGTACAATTCAGTAGAGCCCCAACCGTGAAAATATCTATAGAATAGAGACAAGTTTCCAACCCATCTAGAAGAAGAATCACCAACAAGACGGATTGCTTTTCTGCGAGTAGAGTTTCAATGAATGTTTTGGTGCTGACCTCCATACTTAACAACTGTATTTTAAGACGGGCCTTGTAGATCCTTGATTCGATTCGAAGTATTCGATTGACAACAATTATTCACAAATAATGAATGAACTGGTTGAAATTCCATTCGATGCAACTTCTATGATGAAAACATCGTGGGAGAGTAATGGTTAGAAGCCGATTATGCCATTGGAGAGTGCATTATCCATCAGGTGAATAATATTTCGAGTAATTCTCCTCACTGTACCAATCAAATCTCTCGATGAGGGTTCCACTCGAAAACATAGATTATGTGTTTACTATCAATTCATTGATCACTTCAGCAGTATTACATCTTTATTATACATATGCACACAATATTCTTTCCGTAGCTTTCTGGGTTGCTAACCTACCACGATGTGAAAAAATTGTTTTCATTATTACACTTGTATATATTCCAATATTAATACTGATTTTTTCAGATTGTGGTTGGTCAGAAACACAGAAAACTACGAAGAGGAGATTTATCTGCCACAAAATAACAAACAGTGCACACAATATTGTTTCGATTTGGAGAAACCTTTGGTGAATGATCGATTTCTCAACCCTACAGTCACGCAAACATGTAAGACCCGTCTCCAAGATCCAAGAACAATGAGCTGAATTCGTTTTTCGTTGCCGCCTCTTTGGACAATTCATCACTTCCAATGTCAATTTCGGCTTGTCCCATGTACCATCAATCTCTCTAAAGTATACGTTGATCGGCCCACACGTTCCAGACAATCTTTCATCTTGTTCTCCCAATAAAATGGACTTTGATTCAGGAGCCATGAGAGTATAATATTAATACTGTTATTTGTTCGAACGATCAATGCAAGACAAGGACATGATGAAAACAAATGAATTAATTACTGATGATGATTGTACGATTTATAGAATATTGAAAAATATATTCATAATGCACTGATTTTGAGATCCATCATTAGAATATTCGGATAGGAGTCGGCGATAATTGAATACCGAGATGGCATCATCTACCTCGAGAGAAAAATATGGACCAAGCAGTTTCAAGAAAGAGAACTTCAATTTTTGTCGAGGTTTGCATACTATGAAATTCACATTCATTCTAAAATTTATGATATGCAATTGACATTATTTCCTAAACAAAATTTAATCACAGGTAATACAACGAGTCCCTCAAATTTTATCGAATATTTCCATCGACATTTTCGGGCTGGTAAATACCCGGTAGGTATCGAAAAATACCCGCTCGGTCCGTGTATCTATAGTAACGGTTGTTAAAATGTACATTTGTCATCTTGAAAGGCATAAATACTGAATTTTAAACGTCGTTTTTTTAACGTCGTTGTTTTATATTCTACCGAATTACACTCATGCATCAGAATAAACCTGATAATTTTTCATTCAAGCATGTTGTCAGTAAAAAAACTGCATTCGGTTATTTTCATATTTTGCTAAAAGAGCCCTCCTCCTTCGGAGTCGGGCTCTTTCGACAAAATATGAAAATAAACTCATGCAGTTTTTAGACAACATGCTTTCATGGAAAATTATCGGTAATTTTGAAGCACTTGTGTAATTACTCCCGATGAATTTTTATTTTCCACGAAAAATTTCGTATTTGTATTTTGTATGAAAACAAACCAATTGATGAAATCAAGATTCCATAGGAGTGATTTTATCTAATTTGGTTTGTTTGAATGTTTTTGCTTCAAAATGACGAACTTTGAGTATTTTGAAATGAAAATTTAATTTGAAGAATCAATTCGAAAACAGAAGTGTAATTTTTGTCAATGTCGTAGATAGATAATTTTAATGCCTAAACTTTAATTTCCTTCATAAGCTTTTATCATCAACTCTTTCCGAAGCTTTATTATCTTTCTTTCAACATTTCAGTCGAACTGACAGACAGAACTCTGCACCTATTTTTCCCTTCAGAGGAAACATTGTCTTGCATTGTCAAGTGAACGGAAATTTCGACATTATACTATAGATGGCGTAACAAAAACGCTTCGGATTTTTTTTGTACAGGCATTGACTGACTATATATCTTTATAAACAATGCTCACGCGGTTCATATTATATACATATCCCGAAATTATGATAGTTGAAAGCAAACCTCACTAATGCTTTCTGGCGATACCAAGAGATGGCGCCACACCTGCCATTGTACAAGCATTGTCTGAGGATTTTAGACAATGGTACACGGTTGATAATTGAATATTTCTTCTTATAAATTGGAAATAGCGCCAGAACGGTTTTGTTTCAAACCCCAAAAATCGAATTGAATTCAACGAAAATAAATCGTGGGCCATCTTCATTTGAGTTCAGGAAACCTTACGACGTATATCTGCCATATACTTGGTCATATGTTATGACATGAGCCATTTACGAGTGTGAAATTTGAATGTTTATTGAAATGTGTCGTTTATGTTATAATTATGCTGAACAAGTGAAAAGTGAATGACTATTAGTAAAAAGATAACTTTTTCTTCATGATAAATTATATTTTAACCTTGTATATAAGCCAGTTCAATAGAATCGACGTGATAAATCCTATATTTTTGAAGTTTGAAGGTAAACTACGTTTTATCAAGGACCAGGTAGTTTTATCAGTATAAAACCGAATGATTGGCTAGAATAATAAAATGCCAAAAACGTCGCATTTTGACCAGTGAAAAGGATAATCATCATAATCATGAATAGACTAGATGGCATTCAACCGACCCAGGATTATATTTTCAAGATTATGACTAGAGTCAGCCCATGAGTTGTACAGACAAACTATGTGAAGTGCTCAAATATGTTGATTGGTATGAGTACATTTGCTTGAATGTAGTTGACAATGTTTCTTGTTGATTGGTATTGGTTCAGACTCTCAATGAAATTTCAGACTTCCAATGGAAGTCCGAATCAGCATGGTTTGAGAACCATGTAGCAAATCATAATTCCGAACCCTGATTCTATTAGGCAATTTAGAGGAAAATCTATGATGATACAGTACGGATATGGATTGATATTGAAAAGAAGAATGTTTTAATATGAATATTGGTTCAATATTGGGTTTAAGGCGAAAATCTGCCCTTAGAAGTCGAAACTCGTGCGAGTAATGGATCAACGTTACCTTTTGACGTGTGAATCCCAGCACGGTAGGCCGGCAAGGAATCGAACCTTAGTATTCCGCTTCATAGGCAGACGTGTTACCTCTACACTTTCGAGACCACATTACATATCGACGCAGTACATTCCAACTGATATTGTTATGAACGATGGGATTGGAACATTTTGGAGGCCCTTTATTTGAATAATCACTCTTGTGTACTTACAGTGTACAAGATTCATAGAGTTGAATGGACCTCTGAAAAAATAATGAGAAAACATGGAAATTTGAAGACAGAAACATACATCATATCCAGTGGCTAAAATTATGATTCCAGGTTCCAGGAAATCCGAATCCAGATATCATAAACTCCGTGATTTCTCGATTCACGTCATTTATATTTTCAGCAGCTGAATTAACACCCTCGTTTTTCCACAAACGCTAGTGTTATGAATTCAAAAACACCTTTGATGAAAAATGTGTAATACCAATAAAAAGTCGGCGCCTCGCTGTCAAATCTACATAATTTGCTGAACTTCTAAAAAATTCTCCGCATACCGCTGTGAGCGACGACAGCGCTTAATATAATTGGATAAATATTCAGCCTTCCACATCATCGTCAGCTAATGGGATACAAAAAGTGGATGCTGTGAACTCCGATTGAATTTTCTCATGCTGGTCGTCTGAGTAAAAAAATGTATGAAACACCGGGATAAGACAGTTGTGACAGAGATATTCCTTAGTGACCAAGGATTAGAGAAGAATGTTTACCAATGAGGGCGCTTTGTTCAGCAAATGGCGGCATCGACTGGAAAACACGTGGTGAATGGACAATCACGAAACTAAATCGTTTTTGTCTCGCCGAATGATTTAGTTGAATAGTTTCAGTCCCATCAAAAAAAAATTCCTCTCCTATAGGATCTATTACATAACGATATTGAAGGAATGTAAAAAGGAACTCAATGTTGGAATGCTCCAATTCGATTAAGTAGGTATTTGTATAATAATTAAAGCATCTTTCGAGCAATTCGTTCAGGCCAGTCTAAAACTACCTACACACTGGGCTTTGACTAGCACCTGTGAAAAACCAACTACTCACCTGGCTAATACCACGAAGGGCCTTGCATTAAATCCGACCGGTGCCAGTGCAGGTTTCTTCACAGAAGAAAATCCTGAATTCGCTTTCGGCAATACAAATGGAGGAATTGTTCGAAAGATGATTTGATTTAACGCCAGTCTTCAAGTATGCCTATCGACTATGTCGAATGTTTTTGTATAATATTTGTTCGAACGTTGATACTCTATTGATTCACCTATATCGGATCATATAAACCATATAAACATTCATGATACGTTGAACTCAGTTCAATTGCAATCAGAAAAATGAAGAGGTAAAGGATACTTCGTTGGGACTGAGTGAGAATTCTAATCAAGGTCAAGAATATGAAGAGAAAATGAACTTGATTGGTGAAATTAAAAAAGGCGTTCGAAATAACAATAGAGAACAGTACAATGAAAGGATTTCTTGCAGGCCGAATGGGCTAAAGTATAGTATTTTTCACAGTAAATGGTATTGGCTTATTGACTGCAATAAACTAACCGATTCAATCCCATTGTGTAGAAAATCATCTGGTAAAAGATGCAAATGTGCTACAGGGTCGAACTTAAGAAATTTTAATTTTGCATAATGTAGGAGATATACAAGTGATTTGTTTAAATGTTACAATTCTATTCTATATTCATTTCAGTGTCGCTATCGCTATCCTTATCTAAATTAATTATAATTGGCGCAATTGATTTTACAGAAAGGTACGAGTTTTCAACATTTATAACATGACTAACAGAACTTTTCCAACTCTCGGTAGGAATGTCATTCATACAGTTCCTAATTATTTCTACCACACTACCACTCAAAGTCGGAGAAGTATTTTTTCTAAGCACGCTCGATTTAAGTTGGTCGATTTTTCCGCGCGCATATATGTCATTTGCAGCCATGAAGTTTTGAATCTCCAATTTCGTTTTCTTTGAGCCAGGAATTTTTTGCAATTGTCGACTAAGATAGCTTGCATTGTCCATTACAGAAAGCCACATAGCGTTTGGGATCCAACCATTTTCTGATCCTGCGTGTAATATCGTGATTCTCTTCCCTTTATTTGATGGTGCTTTTGTTTTTCACTTATCAGAGGAATCAGACCATCCTTTGGAAGGGGTGTCATGCGTGTCAAACCACGTCTCGTCGAAGTAGAGTGTTGGCCGATTTTCAGACCGGTATTTTCTTATTGACGTTATATATTCAGAACGCCAGTTTATTAAACGTGTGGATTCCATTATTACTTGTCTCTTGTCAATTTTGCGATATTTAAAGCCCATTGCAGACAGAGCTCGCCAAAGAGTAGTGAAGCCACAGTTGATGTGAGTTTCGTCATTGATGAGCCGCTGTTTCAGACTTTTGATTGTAGGGACACGCTGCTCATCGTACATAGTGTAGATTTTTCGCCTAATCAAATCTTTTTCCCAGTCGTCTAGACTTTTTGTGACACCGAAATCTTTACGCTTTTTTCTTGATTCCATGGAATTTTCAACAATTCGTCTAACTGAAGTAAGAGGCACCTTCGTCAAATTACTGGTTACTTTTGCTGCAGCACCCGCGTTATATCCTTGCTGAAGTAAGGAACTATACACATTTTATAATTATATAATAATTTTCGCGTCACAAGATAAGTGATTCTTCTTTAACTCTTTAACGAACCACTGGAAGAAGCACTATTACTTTTTATCCACGGACACCACATACTGCCTATTCTGTACGTTGGGATATAAAATCTTTGCTATTAATGTCTGTAATAACAAATAAATGTTATAAAATTATTGCACGCCGTAACACAAGTGAACACTTCCAATGTGCATCTCGGATTTTACAACATAAGGGTCTAATTGGTTTTATTATAATCCTTCAGTCAATACCATTTATTGTGAAAACTACTATACATGGAAAAAATAGGAAGAATATGAAATTTAAAAAACTCAAATACTTTTTTTTACTCTCTCATCAAGATTGTTCACTGAAAATGAAAAATAAATCGGAATATGATTATCGATGTTCCGAAAAAAAATCTGCGTCTTGAATGAGAATTCACCAATTTCCCAGCATTCACGAAATGAGAACTCAGCAAGAAACTCAATCGTAGAAGCTTTTGAATACCATTTATGAAATGGTGATTAATCCCTATGGTATACTCTAAGAACTCAACTTCGGTGGATAATCCATCATCCTTTTATAGATACTCGAAGTTAACCTGAGATATCGTCAATTGTTTTCTCCTCGGGGTTTCATTTGGGATAAAATATTTGCTTCATCCAACCTCTCTCCGATAATAATAATTGTATACTTCATTGAAATGTAGCATATTCATCATAGTCACAGCAGTTGGGCTAAATCTAATCCGTGAGAGAAATCAATGTTGAATTACATCTGCACCAAATCGTCTGTGAGTGCAAGGAATGAAAAATGAATAACGGTTATAAAGTGGATTATCGCCAGGAAGTCTCCTCGTCTTTTATATATTTTGGCAATGGAAGTGCACCAACTAATCGGGTAGAAATCGAAGATAAGTTCAATGCCAAAAACTCCTGAGGAACATTGAAACTTCATGATGAATTGTCTTAACTTTGAATACGGTGGAGGAGTAGTTGCTAGGATCATGACATTGACGGTGTCCAGATGTTTCAGAAAAATCAGTTCGAGTAAAAACCATACTTTTTTTGGTGTTAGCAAACTTTTCTTGTAGATGAATGAGTTATTGTTGTGATCGGTAGAAAAATGTGTCGACTTCTATTCTCGATTTCACTTCAATTATTTTTTGATATTGGGAAATTGTTTATATCTATCGGATGTTTCAACAAAAAGAACGGAAGACAATTCTTCATTCAGGTACTCGTCAATATTTCTGGCAAAAAAGGAAAAAATGTATGAATATATGGATTGTAAATCATGACAACAAAATGAATAAAACAATGCTGGGAATAAATCTATCATGAGTGGTATTGATTCAGATTTCCGTTGTCTATATTAATAACTCCTGTTGTTAAGAAAAAATCGAATAAACTTATTAAATACAAGGCAGCAGTCAAAACATTTTTAATGAAGAAATATATAAGGCAATATAAACAATTGTTGAAACCAAGTTTCAAGTTGAGTGCAGCATGTCCTACATAATTGAAACCAAAATACCATTGGAAGTGCGAATTTGCGAACATAAGAAAAAGACACATCGAGGAGAAACTACAAAATCGGTAATAGAACAGCATGTTTGAAAAAACCATCACAGCAATGAATGGTCTGAAGCCGAAGACGTACACAGGGAGAAGCACTGGTTCATTTTTTTTCACAATATTATTTCATTTGATAAATCAAACCTTTAATTTTATTTTTTCGACCAAAAAAATTTCATTCAACCTTTTTTGTTTGGATTCGATTGCCTTATTCGATTTATATTTTTATAAGTTTTTTGTCTTTTTTTTGCTTGGTAACAGTTTCCAATAGAGTTGATAATATAGACAATGGAAGTCTCTCAGCAAGGAACATTGTTAACCACATTTAAGCAAACGTTTCATCATTATTTTTCGTACAAAAAATAACCTATCCACTCATATACTTTCCCTCAGATACCCAGTTCATTTATTTTTTCGAAAACGAAGTTTTAGTTGAATGTGTTAAATTCCTGTGATAAGTCAAAAAATAAACCAATGATTTGTTCCTCCTTTTCAATTTTTTCATGACTCAGCTGGTCGAAGTTAGTCGTTGCTGTTTCTGTCGAATTCCTCTAACTCTAACTCAATAGATTATATCTACTCAGACAGTTGTTTATTCTTTTCGTGAGTTTTTTTCAATTATTTTGGAGACAATATCCGACAGTGCAATAATCCTGCAGATCATTACAGAGGTTTTGTTCTGAATAAAAATGTTCACCGATTCTCTTCGATCAGCAATCGCCCACGCATTTTCCTTCCGCTAATAACCTCGGTATGGTTCGCTAGTGTGAATGATATCAAGTCACCCTGTTAATTTACTCCTACGATACACGAGCTAACTGATGTACGTTTTTCGGATAGCCAGCTTCTCATGCTTTTTTTCAATTTCTACAAATTGGAAACTAGTTTAGTTTTTTGCTGCTCTCGCGCCTGATGGCAACACGCGGTCGATAACTAATTAAACTTCAGGTTTTTATTTCATGTCCACGGATTTTTGAGGGTTGTGACCACAGCTCACAAAAGTAAGTTTAGATACGAAACTACATACTTGTATGTACAAAAAACGACTCAGCCACATGCGTGTAGCGTTTGCTGTCCCCAACTTCACAACAATATTGTATAGATTGGATGAAATTGAAAAAAAAAAAACAAATGCAGAAATATGTATCATTGACGAGTTGGGGAAAGATTTTCCATACTTGTATCGATCGATTAATACAAACCACCCAATAATAAAAATCTAACTCGCCACTAAAATTACAACACAGCTTCTGTGCGAAAAGCAGTTTTTTCGGAATATATGGCGCCACCTACCCTAAGACGACCAACACTATATGACGCAGTTCTAAATAATTCACCATTTTCTATTGCTCACTTGAAATTTGAGCAAATGGGGTGCGTTGTTTCAATCCCCTTTCAGTAGCACCGTCATTTCTGATCAAAAATCGTACAAAAGATTCAAAACTTATGCTTCACAGTATTCAGAATTTCGAAATGGCATTGCATGTCAGATAGACGTCAATGTCAAGTGACATCACCAAAGATGTTTGCGTTTCGGTAGCTTCAATCTAAGATGTCTAGAAGGATGGTGCTGGGACTGATGCAATATTGTTCAGAATTTTATGGCGACACTTTTCTGTCATTAGTGTCATTTTTACGTATCGTGGTGTGTTTCTCAGTTTCATCGCTAGTTGACGCATAGTCAACCGATCGATCGACAAACTATATTCTTTGATTAGAGCAGTCAACAAAATGAACAAAATCTAATATCATACTTATAAAAAACGAAATCGAATGAAAGGAACACAATTATAGGGAATTTGGCCAGTATTCTAAACAAATAATATAGGTTCTTGATCAGTCAGCGTCCAAAAGTAAAAGTATAGCCAGCCATCAGGTCGGCCGTTTATACATTTCCTAGGAAATTTGTAACTCTTCTCGTTGCTAACGCCATCTGAACTGATTTGATGTCGAAAAGCTATGATGCTCATTATCATAGTAGGCATGTGTCGCCAAGTATACCCAAACATGTCCAGGTATAACTCAGTACACCATCCTTCTAGACATCCTACTTCAATCTCAGTTGGATCAAAATTACCGCCATCAGCGCCCTTGGTGGTTGTTGACCCTAAGCTTCTAAATCACTTGATTGAACGCACGCTTCGATAACAAAATTAGCATATTCGAGAGAAAAAAAAATTTGAAGTAGATGTTTTCACGGAATCTGGAATATAATCGATGACTCCCATGCTGTATAAACGATGAGACTAGAATCTTCAATGTGAAAGTTGTAGAGATCAATTACTTCAACACCGAACTGATAATATTTATAATAATAATAATAATAATAATGGCTTTTATTGACAGGAATAATAAATCACAACCTATCAAAAGGCAGAATTCAATAGACAATCCAGACATCTATGAAGTCTGAACTGTTTCTTGTTCTTCCATCCAACCGTACATATTATATAACATACATATACCATACATAATAAATTGCTGTGTGAATTCAATTTATCGATAATTAAACAATAGCGAGGAAAATGACATATAACATTTGAAAAACACTTATATTAGATGAGGGAGGGAAAAAAGATATTTAAACGACAATGTCATGCCATAAAATGAACAGATAAAATTTGAACAAATAATCAATACAACAAATTCCACAATACAAAATAAAGGATAAAGAGGGTGCGGTTGAGCATCAAGTAGACCATAATAACGTATCATGATGAAAAATCAAGAAGTTGTATCATTTTGTTTTCCAGAAAATCTAACTTTGATTGTTTCTTCATAACTGACATGTTTTTGTAAGAATTCGGTAACCTGTTGTAGAGCCAATAGCAGTAGTAAGTGAACGAACCTTTATATCTAGTAGTATTATATTTAGGCGGGGAAAGCATATTTCTGAATCTCAAGTTGAGATTATGAACATCAGTTCGAAATGAAAGTTTTCTGTATAGATAAATAGGGCATCCTGTTGTTATGATTTTATTGAAAAGTAGACCGGCGTGTAGAGTGCGACGCATATCCATATTTAACCAACCTAAATTCGTTACATGATGTGAAGTGTGTTGTCTCCTGGTTACTACAGATATAAACCGAACACAAGAATTTTGCAGATTTTGGAGTCTAGTTTTATCAGATTTCAGTAGGTTTGGGCCATACACTATATCAGCATGATTCGAGTGCGAAAGGACTAATGTTTCACATAACATTTTCCTCAAATTAGTATTTAGTACTGCTCTGTTTGAGTAGATTAGTTTGAGGCCGCTATATCACCGTTTCAAAACTTGGCTCACGTGACCTGAGAACCTCAATGAGCTATCCGAATACAAACCCAAATTCTTGACTTCGTCTTTCAAAGCGAGGTTAACACCGTCGACGGCAATGTTAACATCACTTCTATATTTTTTACGAGGTAGAGTTCGGCCGAACAGTAGAACAGAAGACTTAGAAGGATTTATGGTAAGGCAATATTTTTTTGATATTTCAAGGAGAGACTCTATATCTTTATTAATTAGAATACAAGCATCGTTGATAGATGCTTTTGGAAATTTCATATAAATTTGTGTGTCATCAGCGTATGTGTGAACTGTTGTATAATTCAGGCAGTTCGGGAACTGGGATGTATATAAGGTAAAGATGAGGGGACCTAATATAGATCCCTGTGGCACTCCATTTATCGGGTTCCTGAAATCAGATTTGTCACCATTCAGAATGACACACGCACGTTTCGCTTACAAGTTCAGCATCTCCAGGAGAAGAAAATTGATAATAAATCTGAAGACTTGGTTTAGCTATTTATATACTTGCAGAAATTTTTGGTCCGATATAGACTTCGTCTGTTACTACAGATTATTGTGATTGATTTCTCAAAAATTAATGAACAGGAATCTGAAATGGATAGACCCTTTGTCACCATTCATGCTATTTTTGCATTTTGCTTTTTCTAGACTCTCACACGCATCGAGTAGCCTTGTGTCATGCACATGCTTTCACCAATTTTTTAGTCATTACACAGAGCATGCTGGGCGAAACTGGATATTTCTACCCTTCCGTTTTTCACAAAATGCACCTTGTTGCGTTTATTCATGCCTGGAAAATCGTAAGCACAAATTCCCAGATCTCGCATTCTTGATTTTGAACGATTACATTTAAATAAATTCCTTCGAGAGCGTGGATCTGGTAACATCACATTTCTTGTACGCCCTACGGCAGTTTTGTTTGTTATAGGTTAGGTTCCTGTTATGTAATTTCTCAATTTAGTGCTGTCCTGAATTCCATGAACAATTTTGAAGAGAACTTATTATTTATCAATTGACATCAATTTTGGTTCCGGAATTTCTGAAGTTATCTTCGGTTCTTGAAAAAATGTGTTGAGAAGATTATATAGTTTCCAACACTAAGGCTTTACAACCTGATTAAGAGTCCGTTAAAATAATTGGTACTGAGAATGGACACCACATCCTGTCATTTGCTAGAGTGAAAGCACAGCCTAAGCACCGATTACTTTAACGAATCATTAATCAAGTTGTAATGTACCCGCCCTAAGAAAGAATTGACATGCGGTAGCTACTTTTTTCATCAGGTCATAGAGAACGCGTTGTCATTGTGAGACCTCAACTATTTTTCCTTCTTGGAATTTGCTCATGAAGCAAAAAAAAGGGACAGAAGCAACGGCAATTAGGGTGAGATACTAACAAATTTTGAACTGTTGAAAAGGCAATGGATGGAGTTTAAAATCTGAACGCTATGTAACTTGTGCTTTGAGAAAATTCAAGAAGTTTTTCCAAGTTACAAAATACAAAAATAGGCACTTTCAAATATTATTGATAAAAATTATCTATATGTCAGTAAGGGAACAAGAAATTAGAAACCAAAATTGTATTAACTATTCACTCGATGTAAATTTTGAACAAGTATTGGGCTGACGATTTTGTCATCCCCAAGATAGTTGCAAACTGATGATGAAGGGGTATTCAGTAAAGTATATACATATTCACACAATGAACATCTGCTTGGGGCACTGTCTTAGGGCACTCCATGGTTTTGCTTCACAAATTATATGAAACTTTTTCAATATATATGTATATATATATATATATATATATATATATATATATATATATATATACTAGCTGACCCGGCCACGCGTTGCTGTGGCTAAAGTTTTTGTTATATTACATTATAGTAAACAATCTAAGAGGAACAATAAGAGAACATCAGTCACGGAGTCCACTATGCTTTTTCACACAGATGGTATTTGTAGAAAAATATGGTGATCTCCTTATTTGACTTTCTACTACTATAACCCTTTAGTACAATGAAATTATTTATGAACAAAGACGAAAATGTTGATGTTGGTATACAAATTCACTGGATTGAGATTTGAAGGGGAAGTACGTTGAACACAATTAATTAAAATGTTCTTACACTTGATATTAAGCAGAAATCAATAGGTACAAAATAAAAATTTATCAGATTTATTATTTCCATTTAATTTTATAACAAATATAAGTATACTACAGTATGATACAGTAAATAACATGTGACGCTTAAACTCATGAATGAGGTAGGCAAGGCAGACAGTCTTAAACTTTTAAACATTAATATCTATTTTTTTGAATTATAAATACTATCAATTTCAATTTAATTTAACACCAATCGGTGCACAATGTTTTTGGTTAACCTGTCTTTAGCTAACACAAATAGATTCGACGGTTTCCCAACACGTGAACACGCAACATATAGTTGCCCATGAGAAAAACATGGATTTTCCAAATCTAAACCATTTGTGGTTGTGCATGACCTTCTGCTGTCCTGATTCTTTGAGCTGGATTTCTTGATTCAATTTGTTCTGCCAACTGATGGGCTCAGCAGCGCCATCTATTGATTACTTACTCAACCCAGTCGAAAGGTATCGACATCTTGATTCAATTTGTTCTGCCAACTGATGGGCTCAGCAGCGCCATCTATTGATTACTCACTCAACCCAGTCGGAAGGTATCGACATCTGTTAGAATCATTTGGAGTTAACAGATAATTGTGACTGTCAAATAATAACAGACAAATAATTAGCAATAAATTGAAATTGCGACTATAATTTGAGATTTAAACTATCCTATCTCTCAAATTGGATCGAACTGCACATGGTGTGCGAATTTTATTATAATCGGTTAAGTGGTTTAGGAGTCCATTGAGGTCAAACATTGTGACACGAGATTTATATATATTAATAATATATATATTAATATATATTAAGATATATATATATATATATATATATATATATATATATATATATATATATATATATATATATATATATATATATGTGATGTATTCTCGACCGTACTTTATAAACTAGATTTGGAAGTTCTCAGGTATGCGGTCTGTTTACTAATAAAACTCATTTGTTCTTGATCTCAATATTTCGCTAATGTTTATTAGCTTCATCAGGAGAAAAGCTACAAAGAATGTGACAAAATTTTACAAGATTGAATCGAAAATAACAGTTCTACTTAAAATCATAGGATTAATATTCCTGGTGTGTTCATTGCCTGGGAAAGCTGAATCAAACTACCCATGCTCGCATAGTTACTGCCTCACTTAAACTGAATCAGCTAGGCAAAATTCATGTTTATAGGAGTCCCTCAGCTGTATCATCATTGCCTGGTACAGCTGAAGTTCCTATACGCGAACCAGTCGCGAAATTTGAAATCGTGTGTCCACACAATATTTTGTGTACTAAAGTACCACTGGCGTACTCAATGGTACTACCATCGTCCATAGATATTCTAATAAGTCTGGTAACTCCTTTGATGTGGTTAAAATATGCCGCTTTTTTTGCGAGCGGTCGTAAATCATGCGGGCTACAAGCAGAAATACGTTATACGAGGGTCAGTCAGCAGCGCGAACAATATGTTTACTCGAAAGTGTGTCTACGAGGGTCAGGCGTCAAGTGTTGATCATATTCATTATATTATATATTATTTATGTTTTTGTATGATCTTTCATTGAGATGATTATATTATATGAGATTCTAATAACAATAAATTGGGGAATATTTCGTTGTAATAACTGGCATGAATCACCTGATTTCTTAAATTATGGGCAGGTAAAAAGGTGAGATACTTATAAAGGGACTTCACAATAAAGAAAAAATGAAGATGAATAATCTTTATTTACATATTACCTAATTGAATGGTGATTTGTTGTTTTCTTGAGTATACCCTAATAGTATAATTATAATCTATTCAGTACTTTGGCATATATATATTCAGACACATTTCAAATATTTAGCTGGGGGTTGGTTGGAGTTAGGTCGAATAAATGAAACTACTATTATTTCTTTGCCGACGTTTCGACTTGTATAAAGTCATCGTCAAGGTACTACAAAGTTACAGTAAATCAGATATACATACACACAAGGTAAAAAATTATTGAAATTTGCGACAAGAATCACTTCTGCGAATGAGAGGTCAAGATTGAGTACATTAGTTTGGTACAATTCAATTGACAGTAAAAATGTAAAAATAGACATAAACAAAAATTAAAAACTGTAGGAAACGGTTGAACTCACATAAATTTCTGGTTTTCTTGTCTATTGAAATAAAAATTGAAGGACATTTACATAAAAATAAAAATTCCCAGTTTTCGATACTGAAATATATATTTTGTTTATATAATATATATATATATATATATATATATATATATATATATATATATATATATATATATATAAATCAAAACTCTGTTTGAGTGCAGGAAGTAAGTGAGTTCCTAATTTTATTTTCAACGGTCGCTAACACAGTGGACTTTTCGTCGGTCAGAAATATACTTCTGTATATTTCAGTATCAAAAACTGGGAATTTTTATGTAAATGTCCTTTTATTTTTATTCTAATAGACAAGAAACCAGAGATTGGGTTCTACCGTTTCCTACATTTTTGAAATTGTTGTTCATGTCTCTTTTTACATTTTTACTGTCAATTGAATTGTACCAAATTTACTCAATCTTGACCTCTCGTTCGCAGAAGTGATTCTAGTCGCAAATTTTAATAATATTTCACCTGTATGTGTGTATTTATATCTGATTCACTGCAACTTTGTAATGCCCTGAGGATGACTTTATAAAAGTCGAAACGTCGGCAACGATATTAGTGGTTTCAGTTCAGTTGTTCATTTAAACATTGAGATCTTATTTGCCTGTTTACAAATTTGATTGTGTAATAGATTGGAACTCTTGTAAACAATGAAAGTAAATGGTCTTTGGGAAAATTGCTACATGGATGGCTGAATTCTACATTGGAATATTCTTTCAGAAATATGTTTCCTGCACCATCATGTATGCAGTAATATTCATTAAAATCATCAATCATTAAAATTCGAAACAAAAATATTTTCTAATTGTATTAAATACTCACAAAAATCATTGGAAGGGACTGTTAAGCCACCAAATATATTTTTACTTTCTTTGTAAGCTTTGAGCTCACAAAATGAAGTAGACTTGTCTCTTTCGGATGATGAACAATATTCCGAACAAATATGACAAGAATGTTTAAAGAGACATCTACGTAAAAAATATCCACCAACATAGACCAGTGCATTTCCCTCCTCTGATATCAAATTCCTGTAATCGGTTGATTCTATTTTTATAATTGGATAAATATTTTCTTAATTTTTTTCCTGAAAACTTTCAATATTTTTCAATGACTCCAATGTTATATTACGCAAAATATCGCTACTGTCTTCTATAAAATTGCTGCCTTCTGTCTCGTGCAAATATCCTATAGCAAAAAGATTTTTAAATGCTCTGGTAAACTGAATGACCAAAGTAATTCTCGAGACAATCCTGATTGAGATTACGCGTCAATAAAAATTTATAATTTTCAATTTTCATTATTTTCCATAAATTCAAAACGGAGGAGATAGTAAGCCTCCAACCAAAAATAAATTCCAGAGAATTCGCAACTTTCTTTCCCCATCAAAAAATGTTCAAATAACTACAAGAATAAAAGTTCAAATAGAATGTTCATTTCGCGCACTCAGTTTAACCGGCCGGAACGATGCGAACTGTTCAATCGGAGACACTCTGTTAAACTGGCTCCCCCGTCAGACGGGCACTGACGACCGACCGGCCAGGCAAGGGACGCGCGAGGACGGACGGTGATGATTTGGGTCGCTGCTGAGAGTGAGCAGACTTATTAGAATATCTATGGACGATGGTACTACTTATACTCCAGTCTATGACGGTAAAAAAAGTGTAAACTGTGTATTCATCCCATACAGCACCGATTCGTATGAAAATTTGGATATAGGATCTACATACCCTCTTTTTCGAAATCTACCTTGTGCCGAGGGTTGCTTCCTCCTTCTTGGGGGTGAAAAATTTTTTATTGGAAATAAGTGCGGAAATCAATAGATTGACTGATTCTAAGCACTTTTTGTTCAATGAAGTTTTTTCTGAAAAGCAATACTTTTCGACTTATTCGCGAGAGGAATTGTCGGTTTTCAGGCAAAAAAAAACGTTTTCAGGTACTTTTTCGAGAATAACTGGAAAAATATGTATCTAATCGAAAAACATGCGGAGAGCAAAATTAAAGCTTTTGAAAAACCAAAGGCGATCGTTTATTTGTGAGGTATGCAAACCCACTACAAACTGAATAATTGCTTGTTGAAAGTTGATTGGTATTTTCAAACGCCAAAATGGAAAGTTTCTACGTACAATAACCAAAAACCAATACATTTTTCGGAAAAAACTCTTCGGACTTTTTTTAAAGTCCTTCAAAAATCCTTTATTTTTGTTATTTGTAAAAGTTTCCAGCATCAAAACTGACCGAGGTATGAGGGAAATAATGTTGAATCCTATTTTTTCGTTGAAAAAAAATTGTGAATAACTCATCCTTTCTTCTCTCCCCTTTGAAAAAAGAGATTTTCCCGAAAAATGTTTTGGTTTTTGGTTATTATGCGTAGAAACTTTCCATTTTGGCGTTTGAAAATACCAATCAACTTTCAACAACCAAAAACCTTCAGTTTGTAGTGGGTTCGCATACATCACAAATGAACGATCGCCTTTGTTTTTTCAAAAGCTATAATTTTGCTCTCCGCAGGTTTTTCGATTAGATGCATATTTTTCCAGTTATTCGCGAAAAAGGATCTGAAAACGTGTTTTTTTTGCCTGAAAACCGATAATTTCACTCGCGAATAAGTCGAAAAGTATTGCTTTTCAGAAAAAACTTCATTGAACAAAAAGTGCTTAGAATTGGTCAATCTATTGATTTCCGCACTAATTTCCAATAATTTTTTTTTTCCCCCAAGAAGGGGGGGTGGCATCCACCCCCAGGGAGAAAGCAACCCTCGGCAGAGGGTAGATTTCGAAAAAGAGAGTATGTAGATCCTGAATCCAAATTTTCATGTGAATCGGTGCTGTATGGTATAAATACACGGGAAAATGGTCATAGACTGGACTATTAATATGTATGCATATGTTATTAGAAAGTGAAACAAGTAAATGTAGCATTTCGAAAATGCTGCAATTATTGTACTCAGTTACAAAATTAGTACGATGAGACTGCTGAATCCTATGGCCAGCAGAAACTGCATTTTTCATTCTACTTGTTATCTTGAGGTTCATACGAACTGAAATATACAGTGGATAGCAATCAAATTAAATTCTACTTTAACTTTTTGTGAATCGAACATTTCCGCTTCATTAGCGACGAAATTATCAAATAACTCACAATTCCGTATAAATACTCATTATGAGAATATTTGCGAGTAGAGCCGTTTAAACGTAAATCAAAATGGTCTAATTTCTGTTAGAGGTACCCTTCCGAAAGGCCTCAACGACGGGCTCGCTCTAATGACCGTTAAATTGCTGTTTCACCGTGCTGCGAGCACTCCGAAAGCCGGGCTTCATTCCTCGTATCAAAGGCTCGAGCACTCGATGCGAGTAACAAGAGTTTGGGAATTTCCTGCTGAAATATAAAGTCAACATTACTTTTATCGAGAATTCGGGGCTGCAATCTAAAGATTTCCCGTAAAGAACGAAAAAAAATCTGGCAATGCTCCGGAAACATCGACGGAAGGCTGGCATCGGAAACAAAGCTTCAGTATCTTTCCTGCTAACTCTGAAGGAAAAACTTCACGAATCAATCCACTCTTTCATATATCGGGTGTCTTTTCGGTTATAATTGCATAAAAATCACCGATAATTTTGCAAGTTAGCGTGATATCTAAAAATTTAGTTTATTTTCATATTTTGGCGAAAGTGACCGATTCCGAAGGACGAGGGCTTCCTTACAAAATATGAAAATAACCGAATGCAATTTGTGTGAGATATCACGCTTGAATGCAGAATTATCTGGTCATTTTCATGCACGAATGTAATTCATTGGAATATTTCACGAATGAGGAAATTCTCAAAGAAATGTTATTTTTCTTTCATTTATACTTTCCTCTATAGATTGTATGGAGCACTCACCAAAACGCGAAATGTTTTTCTATTTTTGAAGTCTATCTGACATTTATTCGTGTTCTTTACTGACGTCTAGCGATACGGTTTCAAATGTGTTGTTATGGTGACTTGATACAATGCAATTACCGCGTTAAGCTTTCGATACAATGCAATTACCGCTGTAAGTTTTCGATAATTGCGTTGCTCTTATGGGACATTTTATATATGAGGGAAATATTCACTTAAATCAACATGAATCATTCACAAAAAAGGCTGATAAGAAATTCACGATGGCATATTACGATCAATGCAAAAACAAAAAATATCTCCATTGACAAATTATAATCTGTCAATGCCAGATTGAAATCTGATAATGCAAGATTAAAATTTTAAGATTTTAATCTGTCAACGACAGCGTTTTCGATTTCGTCGAAAACGCTAGACCCACGGCTCACTTGATGAATGACATCCAGGGAAATTCATTTTCTTGGAATTTCTTTAAGCGGCAACTCTAGACACATGACATTATGAAGTCTGGCGAAATAACTATTAGCGAATTCTCTTGAACAACTCGTGCAGAGTCAGCGTGTAACTTTCTTTTTTCAACACTCTTTCTGATGGAGGATGAAGATACACGAATTCTGTCAAAAATTGCACCAGTTTGTCTGTTTCTGTTTAGACGTAAATACAGATATGCATCTTGATACATATATTACAGATAGATGCATTTGCTTTTTATATTCTTGATATGTTATGAGAAATTAATATCAGAATTCATAGGAATCAGATAATCTGATGAGATTCTTTGAAATATCGTTATCGACGTGAGAGGTAGTGGAGTTGGGATACATGGAAAAAAAAGTAAGTCAATATACAGTTTATTGAGCATTATAGTGTTCAATTCGAAATGAGTTGGACCCTCCATAGTCCAGATTAACCTCAGTGATTTCAATTCATGAAGAATATTGCTATCTACAGTGCAGGCTATTATGGCGCTGTTAGAGAAGACCGTGTTTGAAAACACTCTCCCGAAAGAACTTTTATTCCATGATTTTAAATTTTTGTTATTGCATAAGTAGAACTGGGAAATTCTAGAAAGCAATCAGCAAATAACACAAATATAACTTCTTCTAAAGTAAAAACTGAGCAAGATGAACTTTGCTTTTATCATCGTTAGATTAATCTCGCATTTTATTGACCAGTTGAACTTGAGTACCTACATGTGTTTTGAATGTTTTGTACTAACCATCGGAAATTGATATAGATGAATAGATGATTGATTATTTCATCCACAAATACCACTGTGTTTAATATCCATTATGAAGAACTATTTAAAACAACACTTCACTTAAATACGAAACAAACGGAAAACAACTTATAATTGAAAACAATGGCAGATGAACGACAAATAACTAAGAAAACTACGGTAGAGAATTGATCTGGAAACGACAAATAGCTGGTTGGAAGGAACAGTGAAATTATGAAAAACTCCTATCAAAAATCGAATAAATTGAAATGCAAATGTCAAAAGCTGTCAGAATTCGATTCTTGTACCATCTACTGGAAATTGCAGTAAATTCCGTAGATATGATTGATTGTGTTAAGAGTTTTTGACGAAACAATATCGAATCGGAGATCGCAACAGGAATATGTACACCTTGATCAATATATTGATAATCTAACCTCGAAAGATCAAGCTCGAAATCACGGAAATCAGAATCGGGTTTTATAATGAAAAATTGTGAAAGGAAATAAAATTATACAAAATACTACAGCTTCCTGCACAAATTTCAGTAACATTATTAGTCAACACTTTTCAGAGCTCTTAGTATCACTCCCATTAATAAAATAACAAGTTTGCATATCAGGTTCAACAGAATTGATGGCGAGTAAGTCTGGAGAAACTTCTCATTTGGCTATATCCCTATCAGCAATAGCATTTTTCCATCTCATTCGAAAGTTTCCATCGTTTCGAAGTTCTGATCGTCCAACTTATTTGTAGAATGTTGAGATTCTTGTATGAAACTGTTTCAGAACGGAAATAAATAAGTAATGGGCTCGTCCCCCACTTTTGAAATATGGGATTTATTCAAATGGTCGTGCTAGTGAGGAGGCAGCAACGAAGTTGATAGTTTATATTCAAAAGACTGCCATGCCGTTTGGAGGAATACAAGAGTGATTTTTTGTTATAAGTTATAGGGAAAAATTTTCGAGAAACTGATTGAAGTATATCACCTATAGATGGATGAGTAAGCATGATTCGCTCGTGATAATAGAAGTATTTGAGTCCAAGGTAGGTCAATAACAGGTACTGTTTACTGATCGGAGTTCATATTCTTTGATAAATAACAAAGTGGAGAATTGTGAGTTGTCGAAAACTAATTTCTCGCCACTGCACTGGAAGAAACAGATAAAAAGCGATAATACAAGTCATGAAAGAAAAATCTTAAATGCGTTTATTTCTAAAGGTGAATCTATAATTTAATTTTTTCTGGACAAAAGATATCTGTTTTGATAACACTCACAGTTCACCAAATGACTGAAGCGGGATTAAAATTATCACACACGAGTGTACAACAAAGCTATTGATTCTTCAAAGAGAGAAAATTGTATTATCAAATTATTCGCAAAATGATAACAAAATCATGAAAAAATTAACCATATAACTCATTTCACCGAAATTATCGGTCTGGTTCGGATATCTGTATAGGTCGTAGCTACAGTTAGTTGTGTTGACGATTCATAACCTGGGTAGTACATACAAAATTAGTCAGGAAATTCGTATTAAAAAAATGTGACATACTTCTACGATCAACGGAAATGTAAAATCGCATATAATTTGTAGTCAACATTGAAATGTGGAATGCCGCAGGATATAAGTTATGAGTTTTGGAAAAAAGTTTGTGTAGAATGAACGATTTCAAACAATGTATAACAGATCTACTAAAACAAAAAAATTGCAGGCAATAGTGAAATGCCATTGACTCTAACCGTTTCATCGTTTCGAAGTGCAAGCTACCATCTAAGCAAAAGATCTATGGCCAAATGCAGACGTCAATTGTTGTTTTTCATTTTCACTTGTGATACAAATAGAAGCTATATTAATAGTATATCGCATATTATGGCGGAAGTGAAACATTCCTCTAGAGAGAAAACTTGAAATCCTGTACTTCTTCATGTAAGAGTAGCCCAACTATTGATACTATTTTTACTGCGATAAAAAAATCATTTCTTATTCGAGTATATGAAATGGACTGTATCACTAAACTCTTTGGGGCATCGGTTCGTACCTATTTGCAGCTTCAAATATAGACTGCATTAATAAATACGTTGGTGGATACTTTATATCTAGAATATTCCAGGTACCATGAGGAACTTGCTATATGAGCGAATGTACTGACTTATGGGATTTTCATATCCGTTATTGTGTTCAGTGAATTCGTAATGTACGTAATGTACGTTGAAAATTAATACCATTGTTTGCCATACGGATTCTATATAAATATCGAAGCACTATCACTCAAGATTGATCTACACAGTGGATTTTGGCTGGCACCTGTCAGAAAACAAGTACTTTCCTGGCTGAAAGCACGAAGGGTATTGCATTATATCCGACCGGTGCCGGTTTCTTCACAGAAGAAAATCCTGCATTTGCTTCTCGTCAGTACAAGGCAGTGTCATCATCAATTGTATCGCCAAGAGCAAATGCAGGATTTTTTCTGTGAAGAAACCTGCTCTGGCATCGGTCGGATATGATACAATGCCCTTCGTGGTATTGGCCAGGGAAGTAGTAATTTTCTGACAGGGCCAGCCAAAACCCACTGTGTAGGTAGTTTGAGACTGATTTGAACGAATTGTTCGAAAGATGATTTGATTTAACGCCAGTCTTCAAATATTCCCATCAACTATGTCGAAAAATTTGAGAAAGCCTCATGCGATGAGATTTCGTTTATCCTCTTTCCCATAGATACAGACAGTACAAATTTGGTAACCTCTCCAATTCGAAATTCAAACGACATTCTTCCTACTAATATGTAATATACATTTTAAGTTTTATCATTATTGCCTTCTGAGTAATAACTGATGAAATAGATAAATTTGCTCTATTTCAACTGTTCTTGAAAGAAAGTAAATTGGGTGTCTGCAATTTCATTTCCATTTTTCAAAATATATGATAAAAAGTCATCACTCCAAGTCGTGCACATCACCCTGTATTCACTGAGAGTGGTGGATAAATCAGCCCACGTGAGGTTATCCGTTGGACGAGCCAATCATAAGCATGTCGCAAAATTGCTGTTGTAGATCTTCTCAAGAAACTAATCACGCATGCTGTCGACCTCAAAGATTTTCTGTGCTTGACGTCAACTTTTTCCACACCCTTTAACAAAATCAGTACCAACCGAGTGGTAAAGTGAAAGGGACGAAATGGAACGAGGTTGTCTATTTTTTTATGTTCTTAATACCTGGTTGAGAGATTTTCTCTCCAAAAGTAATCATCAACATACAGTGTCTCCAATGGAGATATGAGAATTCCTTTGGGAAATGGATCGTCAAAAATATAGGTATTTTATTTAATTCCGAGAAGCACTCTATCACTTGGAATAACACACTTCTAGTATATATTGTCGAAAATATCGAAACCTGACGTAAACTAACGTTACCAATGCCACCGCTACTTACTGTTCATTCGCAAAAATGCCAAGATCCGAATCTCCTCATAACAGTTCTCTAAACGATATGAGGCGACGATATCCTGTAAAACTCCAGTAAAAAAAGTATTGTAGAAGTACTCGGAATTTGAACGAAGTCAACGATAAGGGGTTTATTTCGAACATCTGCGATCACAAGGACCAAAGCTATCGTTATCCTTCTCGAAATTATCATTACCCGTGTTCCTGTCGTTTCATTGGTGTTTCTGCCTGGACGAGGACATTTTTCCAATTAATTTCTCCCTAATGGACCTCGAGCGCAGTTTGCCTGGAAACTTGAGGCTGAACAACAGATTTCATGTCCTAATTGAAATATAACACTGTCTTTCTAATGCTGCAAGCCTCATTGTTCCAACATTAAACTCAGCGGTTGCGTTAGCAGCAAATAATCAAGTCAGCCTCTTTTATGTGTACCCTTTATTTTTGGAATAATTAAGTTTATATAGGTCGCCAAAATGGAAACTTTCGATGAGGCAGGGATGTCGTCTTTCAATATGAGATGCTGTTCAAGGAACAAATGATATATAGATAAAGAAAATAGAAGAAAATAGATATAGAAAAAAGGTTATATAGATTTAAGGAATACTGGAGATTTCTGGAGGAAAACATGCAAAGAAATCTATGGGGGTCTTGTAGAGAGGTGAAATTGGCGAAATGAGTTTTGTCCCCCAAGACAATAGAGGTGTTGTTTTATTCTTGATCAAGTTCGTTGTGATCCAACATAGCGTTCACTAGGCTTAGCAAGGTTTCCACTAGAGGAAAAGATCCTGAATGAACTCGATCCCTTCTCCATTTGCTGATCAAATAAAAATAATTTTTCTTATCAACGATGATACTGAAATATATCTTGCATGAATTGCCAAATGAAAATGTCCAAAATGAAAATAGCTACCAACATACTGGGTCGCTAATAAATGTGTGACTGATCATATTCATGTTTTTCTTATACATTGGAAAAATGGTTTATGAGTTTTCAATCGATTCAATCTCTTTGTAGATGTTTCTCAAAGGTGAGAAGTTGAATGATTTATTCAGATTGGTTCATGATTTATGGTAGGTATAATGGCCATATAATGGGTCCATTCAACATTGAATTTCAAATAACACAATTTTTGGCCATCTATTCTCTGAATGGTGATTTTTCATGTTGGTAAGCAAATGAGGCCTGCCTAACCTAACCCAAACTCGGGATCAATGTTCCCTCAGAATTTATAATTAGAACCCGAAGTCGATACCGCCACATAGGAGAATGAATGTGAGGTTGGGCTACTTGATTTTCATGTGAATATATATATAATAATGTGAATTTGGCAATCGGTAAATTTTATGAGGTTCTGTATGGAACTTTAGATAATTATGTTCCTCAGCACAAGGTATTCAAACATCAATATCCACGTTGGTACACTGCTGAAATAATCAGTAACATAAAACTTAAAGCAAAGTATCACGACAGGTTTAAAACTACTGGTAATGTATATTATGACCAAGAGTTCAAAAGACTGAGAAGTTTGACTAAGCAACTGATTCGATGCGCCTACAACAATTATGTGCATTCAATACAAGAAAATATATCACACAACCCCCAAAGTGTCTCGTCATTTGTTCATGCGAAGAATAATACCTCAAGAAATACCTGGTAGAGTATTTTTTCAGGACAGAACGTTTGATGCTCCTCAAGACATTATCAATGAATTGTCTGATTTTTTTAGCAGTGTCTTCATGTCATCCAATCTAGGTAACTTCAGCAAAGACAATATTCTTAATAATCATGATACTATATCATTTCTCAATATAACTGAGTCAGAGATAATTTCAGCTTCGAAAAAATTGAAAAATAAATTCACTTCTGGGCCAGATAAACTTCCTTCATTCTTCATAAAGGATTGCATCAGTGTATTTGTTACTCCCCTGATATATTTTTTCAATTTAGCTATAAAATCCAATACATTTCCAGACATATGGAAGATATCACGGGTGTCTCCAATACTAAAGAGCGGTGATCCAGCTGATATTTAAAATTATCGTCCCATATCTGTCTTATCTAATTACGCCAAACTGTTTGAAATAGTGATTTATAATCGAATATTCACCTCAGTACATATGATAATTTCACCATATCAACATGGATTTATGGCCAAACGCTCAACGGTAACAAACTTAACTGAGTTCACGCATTACGTGTCGGAGCATGTTGACAATCGATGCCAAGTAGATGTTATCTACACAGATTTTGCTGAAGCATTTGACAGAATTGACCACCTTTTTTGTTACAGAAACTTCAATATTTCGGCTTTCATTTGTCAGCTGTTTTATTCCTCAGATCCTTTTTCACCCAACGATCTCAGTTTGTTTCCTATAATGGCTTCAATGATTTAAATGATGAAATAGATCGTGAACGATTATTCTTCGCGGATGACTTGAAATTATTTTCTATAATACAAAACGTGGATGATTGTGAGGCCCTGCAATTTGAAATAAATAAAGTTCAGTAATGGTGCGAGGAGAATAAGCTTTATTTAAATGCATCGAAATGTAAAAGCATGAGTTTCACAAGGAAAAAATTTCCTATCGTATTCAATTACAACGTAAAGAACACAATATTGTCTCGTTGTGAGCTAATAAAAGATCTTGGCGTTTACTTTGATTGCAACTTAACATTTGGTCACCACATTTCTGTAAAAGTAAACCAAGCTCTCAAATCCTATGGCTTTATAATAAGAAACTGTAAATCTTTTTGGAATCTCAAAGCTCTATGTTCGTTGTATAATGCGTACGTTAGATCTAAGTTGGAATATGGTTCTATTATATGGAATCCTGTCTATATGTGTAACAGGTTGATGATTGAACGAGATCAGAGACGATTCCTAAAGTTTTTATGTTTTAAAATCGATAATCAATATCCCGAAAGGGGCGTACCATACCAAACTTTAATATCGCGCTTTGATTTTGTAAGTCTTGACGTAAGAAGAAAGAGTGCTGGCATTATTTTTCCATACAAATTATTGCACTATCAAATTGATGCAAGTAATATAGTGTCTCAATTGAATTTTTTTGTTCCAAATTCTAGAACTACGTACACTAAGACGTTTTACTGTAGTAGAGCCAGGACAAAGGACCCCGCACTTCTCTTATGGAAAATGGCGTTCCGTCAAATTTTCTGAAATTTTGTGAAATTGTACTACTTAACTTTCTGATCAAAAGTGTCCATGGGCTCACTTGAATCCCATGACTAGTTTTCGAGTTACAGGGTGTTGTAGTTGAGAAATGCTCACTTTTTTCAAGTTATATTTCTAAAACAGAATGAGATACTTCCAATTGAATGAAAAAAATGTTTTCGCCTGCCTCTTGACAGTACACATGCATATATTGAATATCAAAATCGACCAAACCTACCGGGTGATCCACTATTGAAAGTGAGGTGATTTCTTATAAACATGGAATTGGAAAAATCGAAACTTCAACTAGTGTTAAATGAAAAATATTATCAAATTAATTTACAGTTATATCAAATATCGTACACAATACTATACATCCATCAAAGTTCGTCGAAAAATACACCGTCAGACAGGAACCATTTCCTATGGAATAGCGCATTTGTTACAATTCGATGTATTCAAACTATTTATTATTTTTCTAGAATATGTTTTATGATCATGTTCATGCCATTTAGGAGGAAAAAGTTTTAAAAAAATAATTTTATTCACAATAAAATTCAAACTGAACTAATTTTTTCACAACACCCTGTTAATTGCTATTATCACCGTTGAGGTGTAATTTTTCATCAAATTTGGTAATATTTTTCATTTAACACTAGTTAAAGTTTAGATTTTTCCAATTCCATATTTATAAGAAATCACCTCACTTTCAATAGTGGATCACCCTGTAGGTTTTGGTCGATTTTGATGTTCAATATATGCATGTGTACTGTCAAGAGACAGGCGAAAATTTTTTTTTATTCAATTGGAAGTATCTCATCCTGTTTTAGGAATATAACTATAAAAGTGAGCATTTCTCAACTACAACACCCTGTAGCTCGAAAACTAGTCATAGGATTCAAGTGAGCCCATGGATACTTTTGATCAGAAAGTTGAGTAGTACTATTTCACAAAATTTCAGACAATTTGACGGAACGCCATTTTCCATAAGAGAAGTGCGGGGTCCTTTATATCTGAAGTCCCCTATATATACCATGTGTGAAAACTTTAATAAAATTTCTGTCTACTGTGATATTCAGCATGATACACCGAATTATATAAGAAATATGACTACTCAATATCTGAATGAAAACATTATGTGAGATGTAGCAGTTTTTATTTTTTCTACATTTTTTAAATATTTTTTTTTATATTTTATAGATTGTAGTATTTTCATTCTTCCATTTCTTTTTTTCTCTTTCCGTCATCAATATTTGAATACTCTTGTAATTTATTCATCAAAATGGTTGTAACTACACTTTGAACTTTCTTATAAATAATTTGTCCTGTAAATGGGTAACTGTTGGGCAATAAAATGCTATTATTATTATTATTATAATAACCCTTCTGGGAAGTTCGAGCGAGTAAGGAAGGCATTTTTCATTTTTTGTTCAACAAAACACCACAGAAACTCTAAATTGATTGATTGATTCCAAAAAAATATATTTATAGAAAACATTGGAAAATCCTTCATTTTCAGCTTGTCACAAATTATATTACAGTTGCCCTTCAATATTCAATCAGAGTTGATCTCATAATCTAAAATAGAATTCTGATTCTACTACTCGTTTTCTGTATTTCATAGTCAAACCTTCGTAAAATCACTTCTTCCTATTCTATTATTCATCCCAAACTATTTCAAATTGTTCGAGTCTTATCCTTGTTTTGTCCAGCATCGAAGACTTTCCTACCCTTTTACTCTGTCAGTTTTATCATTGGATGCATCCACATGATAACCACAGTCATTCTTTGATGAAAAACACAGACTCAAACTCTCTTTGTACTTGGCACAGTGATTTTACCAAGTGATTCTTTCACCTGTCGGTTTTTGAATTCTGAATGATGAGTTGAATGATAAAATTGTATTTTTGACTTTCGATCCCACATAATCCTGGAAGAATACAAAGATTGACATTCATCAACTACTGTATTTCTCGTTTCTTGATTGGCTGACGAAATACTCTAATTTATGTGCAATGAAAATGTTGGTTGTAGAGGTGAGACTGAGTTCATCATTTTGTATTCAATGATTGGATTATTTTTATTACGCAATGCTTCAGGAATTGATGATACGTGATTTTTCGAAGAATTCTTTCCAAAATATTCTTTGGAATATAATTCAGACACCAAATCCATTCCTTACTGTTTGAGCGATCTTCAAGATTTTCGATTATGTTGCGCTGTCTCATACTTATGACACAGAGCAAAAACATCTAGGCTGAAGAAAATTATCCTAGGTATTATTCGGCAGAGTTTTCAATATAATTACGTGATCTCAAAAATTTTCTTTTTCAAAAAAGGATTTTTTATGTAGTTTCCCGAAAATTTTTCAACTTTGCTTCACATGTGACCAAATTTCAATAATCATAATAATACGAGGATGTTGTGAAAAACACACATATAATATGACCTTAATTCAAACAGAATGTGTATGGAATGGAGCATTGACAAAACTAACAAGAGTACAATGGATATTACGTTGATTCTTATGTATTGAGATTGAAGTCAAATTTGAAATGAAGGAAATCCTACACTATATAAACCTCACGAATTTAATTTGTTTATCTTGTTTGAATTAGTGCAAATGCCAGTTTTGCATATATACCTCAGCTTGATTGGCAAATAGTCACAATAGATGAACTCCTCGTAGATGCTACGAGGTAACAAAAAATGGTATAATATAGGAGAATATTTGATATTTACTGAAACTATTTAGAAACATATTTTTTTATGAAGAGAACAAAGTTCAAGAAATTATATATTATATATAGACACAATATATACAGACTTCTCGAAGGCCTTCGACAAGTTAGACCACACCATACTCATTTCAAAACTCAGTGTAATAGGTTTTGATTCGAACCTGCTTGAATTCTTTCATTCCTATCTCACGAATCGGTCCCAGTTTGTTGAATACAGAGGACACAAATCCTACGAATACAGTGCTACCAGTGGCGCTCCACAGGGAAGCAACCTAGCTCCACTTTTATTCTCCCTGTTCATCAACGATATAGGATTAGATAGTGAAATTCTATTATTTGCTGATGACTTGAAGGTTTTTCGTGTCATAGAGTCACCTAATGACAATGAAATACTACAAAGCGATTTGAATAAACTAGCTCTCTGGTGTTCTTCAAACAATCTTCCACTCAATTTAAGTAAATGCAAATATACCACCTTCTGTAACAAACATACCACTATCGACCACATCTATTCTATAAATGATCATTCACTGCTGAAAACAGATAGTTTATGAAGTTTGTCATCTACAAACTAGATAATGTGTACCCCAGACAGGGAATAGATAATAATATACTGTTGAAGCGTTTTCATTTTCTATCTCTTGAAGACAGAAGAACTTATTATTCTTGTGTATTTATATACAAACTGGTGAATAATTTTATCAACTCACCAAAACTACTGTCTCAACTAGATTTTCACGTGCCAAGAATCAGTAGTAGAACTGAACAATGTTTTTACCTACCAACACCTAGAACCAATATGTTTTTCAAATCTCCCTTATATGCAATGTGCTACAAATTTAATCAAGTGTGTCAAAAAGTAGATATTTATTCAACAGCATTTAATGTTTTCAAAAAAGAGATAAAAAACATTATGTTTGCAAAGCAACAAATACTTACTTAACTTTGTTCAATCAAGGAATTATTGTTGTGATAGATGTCACTTTCCTTTAGTCAACACTACTCATCCAAAAACTGTATATTGTCTGCTAATCATCAAACACTGTGTACTTGTCATATTTCTCTCTTGAATGTTCCATGAATGTATTAATGTATTGCTGTTGCGCTATGTATATGTCTCTAACACTTTCATTCCAAAGTTGTATACTGTGTCCTGTAATTGAGTCTTGTGCCTGTTTGGACAATAAATTTTTTTTTTTATAATATTAACAGGAAATACGAAACTTCTACGAGAAAAGTGACATTGAAAAATTCACAAATCCTCCCTTTTGATAGGAACATGTATATCATTCATAAACGTTTCGATTCATTCACAAAAAAGAGAAAATAATCTATCCACTCCAAATGCCTCAGAGTCGAAAGAAGCTTCTCCAATTGAAATCATTGAAGCTAATAGATTACCTACTATTTCAAGTTATAAAGAGTCGTTATCCTCCTCGAAACCAACGTAATCCAATTTCTATCTTTGAATTATCTTCCACGAACATACGCCCTAATCGTGTAATCCCTGTAAATTACTTCAAACAATTGTCCCACCTTGCATATTAATGTGTATAACGTTTGATGTGGAGGATGCTCTATAGTGATAGGCCCCAATGCATATTCTATTATACTGCTTATCTTAGGATTGGAGAGAGAAGTATTCAGAGGGCGAACTGAAGCATTATTGTCACCTTGATATACTGGGTGAACACGAAATCATTATAGGTACACAGCGCCATTCAATTGTCTTCGAAATTGAGAAAACATTTAGTTTGAAATGTTCGAACAGAAAATTGAAAAGCGTTTTTTGCTCTATTTATAATTTTTTTTATTATTAAATCGCATCAACCAAATAGTTATTAGCGATACGAGACAATTACAATCACAAATTAAATTTTGTTCAATAGGTCTATACATTTGGAGGTCACATGTTTCACCCAAGATTCCTTGCATATCTGTGTGTAGTCCACAATTTTCTCGGTGTCTGCTGTATTTGGGACAGCCTATGAGTATATGGCCGATACTCAATTTTGTGTTACAAATATCTCATAATGGCTCCTCGCTGCGGTTCAATAGGTAGTTGTTGGTGAGGTTGGTATGTCCTAGGCGAAGTCGGTTGAGAATCGTTTGTAGTCTGCGATTTGTGGCTTTGATTGGCCAGGGTATGATCGTTTCTTTTATTGCCCGGAGTTTTGTCCTGGAGTCTTGCCAACGGTTCTGCCAATTCAATGATACTGCGTATCGGAGCATTGCTTCTATATCTGAGGATGTCATTTCATTCACTAGCACTGATTCATTGGAGATTATAGCATTCCTTGCACATTCATCAGCTTTTTCATTTCCTTCAATTCCGATATGTGAAGGTACCCAGATGAAACGAACGTCCTTTTGGCTCTGCTGAGCTACTTGAAGCTGGGTTTTAATCTTCTGAGTAACGGGATTTCTGGGGAATAACTGTTTTAATTCAAATATTGAGCTTAATGAGTCGGTTAGTAATATGAATTTCTGTTCATCGGATGAATTTACCAATGTAAGTGCTCGAAACAACGCGTACAATTCTGCTGTAAATATGCTAGTGGCGTCGGGAAGTTTGTAGAGAGAAGAACTTGATGTGGTGACTACAGCTGCTCCTACCCCATCGCTACTTTTTGAGGCATCGGTATATATTTTTTGGTGGTTCGGGGTAGTTGAATAAGAATTTGTTGAAAGGAATTCTTGATGATCTGGCTATTTGTATTGAGTTTGTCAAACTGGTTCAAGCTTGTATCACAATCAGGAGTTTTGATGGTCCGTGGTCCATATTTATAAATGGTTTCTGTGATTTATGAACAATTCACTATTGGCCGTAAGAGTACAGAATATCTCTTCTGAAAAATAATGAAATCAAACACTTTAATAACCTTCGAAAGCAGTTAGCTTACAAAAGAAAAGAGAGCGCTTCTCATTACACTGAATTAACAACGATTATTTCCCTCGATGAAAAAGTTGACGGATAGACTGCTTTTACGAAGTTTTACAGGAATTAAATGCACACCACCTTTTAACCGATAAAGATGATCAAAATAAACCATGCGTTTGGCTCACTTTTCAGGTACTATCTCAGTACTTTATTGTTCTTGTAATCGATTTTGATGTTTCCTGAGTTTACGTGTATTCTGGAAAAAATGTCAACATATATCATCCCTCCTTCACCAAGGTCAATCAACCAAAATGCGTGCATTTCCATGATTTTCAAAATTTTGTTTTCAAGCAAACGCTTCCATGCATAATAATTCAAGATAAATTATCATACTTTCAAGTCATTTACTAAGCAAAATTTCGAAAATTATGGAAGTGCAGCACAGATTTTAACCGATTAAACTTGATGCACTCGCATGTAAGGAGCAAAACATCAAAATTTAAGATAGTTTCGCCTGATTTTTCCCAGGCAACTGAATGAGTGACAAAACTGATATCAATCAATAATGATATCGGTAAAAACTATACGTTCCAATATGTTTTTTTATTCAGGTATGAATGAACATACCAAATAATAAGTTTCAATTAATTTTGACAGCTTAGTAACTTTCAAATAATAACCGATTGAAGCAATAGAAGAATGAAAAAATAGTTATAAAGCTCTTGTAAGATCTTTACTATGATTGTACCTAGAGATAAATATTGAAAAGGCTTTTATTCTGCACCGTCAAATAATAACCGATTGAAGCAATAGAAGAATGAAAAAATAGTTATAAAGCTCTTGTAAGATCTTTACTATGATTGTACCTAGAGATGAATATTGAAAAGGCTTTTATTCTGCACCGTGCTTTCTTTCGACCTCCATTCAATTAATTTTTTTATATCTTATAAATTTATTTGTTGTAAGAGGCAGATATTTTGGAAAACTCAAAGCAAATGGCTCTAGATTTGGTGGTGGTAATGCAGTAGTTTGTTTGATATAAAATTTTATATTTCAAGTTCTTTCCAATAACCGGGTTCTTTCAAGACTTTTATAGTTTTACGATGGAACCAGATTATGGTGGAGGATAATTCTGAAAGACGATACGTTCTGGGGAAAATTTCATGCCTGTTAATTTGGGCTAATGAAATATTCGCATAGAGACTTTTTGCCTCTGCAACGATCCAATTCTACTGAAAATTTGAATACCTAGCCGCAAAATCAATGAGTTGAAATTTCTCTGCCTTTCAACCTCACTGCGGTCAACTGTCAACTCTGTTAGTGAAATTCCATAACGGAATATCTCTGAAAACGAGTGATTTCAGCGAAATATACATCAACCAAACTTCATTTAATATTTGTTTCTAGACACGGAATGCTTTTATTCCTGGAATAGGAAACAGATTGATATTTATCGTTGCTCATATCAGAATTTAAGAACGATTATTCCCCTCAATGCGAATAAACGATGAAACAGTTGAAGGCTAGACTGCTTTTTACAGAGTTTTACAGCGATTAAATGCACTAGACCTTTTAACCGATTAAAATGTTCGAAATAAACCGGGCGTTTGGATCACTTTTCAGGTACTATCTCTGGTACTATATTGTTCCTGTGTTCAATTTTGATGTTTCCTGAGTTTACATGTTTTCTCGAAATAATCTAAACATATATCCCTCCTTCACCAAGTTCAATCGACCAAAATGCGTGCATTTCCATGATTTTCAAAATTTTGCTTTCAAGCAAATGCTTTCGTGTATAATAATTTAAAATAAAATCCCTCGACCTGCGGTCTCGGGATTTTATCAAATTATCATACACTCAAGTCATTTGCTAAGCAAAATTCCGAGAATCATGGAAGTGCAGCACACATTTTAACCGATTAAACTTGGTGCACTCGAACCCCCGAAAATTAGTTCAATGGTCAGCCTGTCGGTAAGACAGCGTCCTACCAATAAGTAAGCATTCCTGGTTCAAATCGACTTTGGTTCACTTTTAATTTTTTTTCATCAGTTCTTCCTTTCTCAAAAAACAATTTGAATTGAACTATCAATGATTTTGATTCCTATTTCATGAACTATTGATTTCAGTTTCAGAAGAAATTTTCTTAACGAATCTCATACCAACTTTAATTGATAAAAATAATAGTTATTCATTATACAAGACGATAAATAATGCTTCATCGACGCGTGGACCAACTTTTACAAGTAGATAAAGCATTCTATCGTCGAGAATAATATTCTATTTTTTTTTCTATAGAACACGTTTGTAGGATAACTTGAAAAAAATTATTAAAAGTTCTCTGCCAACTTCTAAATCGTTTCAATAATACCGTCTGCTATGGAATGTGTTCATCATCAGAATTAATATTTTCGCGTCAAAAAAACAGTATGTAACTTTGTTGATGATGTGCCAGCAAGAGATGGAACTGCTATATTACGACCCAAGACAGGGGGTCTGTTTCGTGAAATAATTTCTGAGTGGCACTCATGAGGTTCGTAGCACTCTGGTTATAAAAACGAGTTCGTTACTAATCAGGAAAACACCAACAAAATTTTCATGAGTATTTTTACAATAATTAGTAGACTAGATGGAAATTGACGTATAGTTGATTAATGAGTGGCTAACATAGATGTATGAGCAGATTCGTCAACATGGCTGGAAATTATTCTGTTTCCAAAGTAGACACGAAATAGATGTCGTCAATTATTCGTTATGAGAGGTTTTATAAAGATCAATTTGATTTGGGTCAATTTTCTATGTATGCTTTCAATTCCGGAATTATCTGTTTCACGTTTTTTTTTTTAGTTTTTACTCGCGTTTCATTGTATCTTGTTGAATTCAACTTTCGTTACATTAATCTTGACACTATTTCCCGAGACACTCAACTGGAACTGCCACTGATTTGTACTGTTTCACTTGACTATGTCTTTACTCGAACTATACTCATTTTTTGTCTGAAATTACATTCCTTTTATAAGGATATTGTGAGTGGCAAAGTTCAAAAGTGCTGCCAAAATCACATAAATAAAAAATTAATTCCTTTGTCGGATTTTTTGTTTACTCAAATTACAAAGAAGTTATTGTTACCACTGCAAGCGGTATCGTAGGTTGCCCAATTAAGAATTCCTTCGAAAACGAATAAATAAGCAAATTAAGTCTTTGTCGGTCCTTGGTTTACGCAAGTTTACAAAGGAATGATTTTTATATCATTACAAGCGGCGTCTTTTGTTGTCAAATCAATCTTTTTATCGATAGTCCGTTTGTATTTATTTTCAGAATTATGATTCAGGGTCGAATTGAGTTTATATTTCAATTAGGATCACTGTGCCGAAATTAATAATCATAATAATTCACTTTGTCATCAGAGGACTCCGGCTTCACTCGTTTCCTAAAACACAGAATTCGTTTATTCATTGTAATGTGCTCTTTGAGTGAAGTTTCAGTGGCTGTGGGATGTCCCGTTTCGGTATGATTCCACGGTTATTTGATTCTCACGAATTTTTATCATTTGTTCACGACATTATATGTGAATAATTCTTGAAGTCTTCTTTGGAATCAGATTTAACATGTTTTCATATAATTATCTTTTCTTACAAGCGTGCGTGATTCACCCTCTACCCGCACGCAATTCAGTTTGGAAAGTGTCATTTTCCCACACTAGTGCGGGAAAAACATTTATATGATATCCTCGTAAAATATAACTGGTGGGTGACAAAATACGAAAGTTCAAGCTTTATTGTTGCAATACTAAGTGAGTTTGTTCAAAATCATCCATCATTTTGCACTATTTATTGAAAAAATGAACAAATATTGATAAACAAAAATGTATTGTTATGAAAATCACCCTATATATAGGCTTTGATTGATCTGCATCTTAAAATGATTTTTTTGCGAGTAACCCGGTTACAAAAATCGGTAACCGTCAAGTTATAACCCCCACTTCACGAAATTTCAAAACTGGTAACACAAACTTGACTTCGCAAAAACGTGCGTGGTGCGTGAAAGATCTGATTATATTTTAATTTTGAATGAAAAACAGTAAGGTTATGTTGTTATTGTTTACTGTTCATTTAGAAAGTTTTATAGATATGGAAATACTGAAATATCAAGTTGTTTTCGAAGATTTCTTCTAAAGTGACAGTAATTTATATTTCCACATTTTGAACTTGAATAATGATTGAGATTCACGATTACTAATAGGAAAAACATGTGAAACTTATTGAAGGATGCCAATAGATCATAATATTAAGTTGAACCAGTATCATATGAAAATACGTTTTTCGTTTTTCCAACTTTTTCGAATAAAAAAAAAATACACTTTCAGCCAGTTGCATGCTAAATGCACTGTGAACTGTCTACAATTTGTTTCTCTTCCTCTGTCTCTGTCGTTTTTATCATGTTCTCATATAACCGCCTATAACCCTGCTGTCGAGCAAGGTTACGTTTTCAATAACACGGTAATAAATAGTGACATCATTAATGACGTCACATCAACTTCCCCTCTATTACCGCATATCGCTAAAATGCAACCGGTTACTGAAAATCGTTACCATTTGTAACCCGGTTACTCGCAAAAAAATCATTTAATTGATCTGATAACGAGTAGGTAACAATTGATGTTGTCATGCCGATCAATACACAAATTTGTTTGTAATGGGGATGACGGCTGCAAAACTCTACCACTAGGAGCGCCACCACTGCATGTACCTTTGACAGCGTTTCAAGTCAAATGACAACAATTCAAAACATTAAACGCCCTTTCTTTGCTATGATTAAGAATATAAAGATTTGAAATCGACATAAAATGGTCTTATGTAGTGCATTCGGATGTAAAAATGTAGGTACGCATTTATTTCCAAAAGAAACAAAACTGAAAAAGCAGTGGGAAGTAGCCCTGAAAAGAAAGAGCTTTCAGGCTTCTGAACATTCTAGATTATGCTCCAGTCACTTACAAAAGAACGTAGCAGGGCTAATAGATGGTTATTATGATGATTTTTAACGAAACACCTCTGTAATCAGTTTGAATTTTTTACCTTTCACTCAGATCTTTTTTTTTCCTTTGAGGGATCCACCACGTTCCCTCAACAAACTTTTCAGTTCTGGTACAGACAAACATCCATATCTATCGGTTGGAGAAAACATCCTTATGATTCTTAAGTATCTTTTGAAAATATTCATTAAAATAAAAATAAAACATAACCTGCAAAATCACTCGTTAGGCACATGCAGTCGTGCTGCCACCTACTAAAAGCTTTGGGTCATCTTCCCCATTGTCAGAGTGACAGACAAAGCGTTACTTATATAAAATTTTCGATTCAGTGAAATTGCCACAATGGATTATTCATCTGATGAAGAACTCCCACAAGAAATCTTGCAAGCAGCTACAGATGCGAACTTAGAGTTATTGCCAACGAAATCTTAACAAAGGTATGAGAAGCAATACACGTGTTTTATGGAATGGTGCAACAATAAAAATGTGATAGCACCAAATAAAGAAGAAGTATTCTTGGCTTATTTTCCAGAAATGTCTAAAACATGGAAGCCGAACACTTTATGGGCAAGATATTCAATGTTGAAGAGTGTATTCAAAGTAAAGCAAAATTTGGATATCAGCAAATTTTACAAAATAATTGCATTCATTAAGACAAAATGTCGGTTTTCGACCGAAAAAGGCCAAAATCTTCACTCAAGAAGACGTTTCTAAATTTATGACTGAAGCACCCGATGACATATACCTCATGATTAAGTTAGTAGCAATTTTTGGATTAGCTGGTGCTTGCAGACGAGAAGAGCTGACAAAACTCACCATTGACGACATAGACGACAAAGAAAACCTGATAATTGTTAATATCAAGGATTTCAAAAATCATTCCTCTAGATCCTTCGTGATATCTGAAGAAGCAAATGATGGTTATTTTTTGAACGTATACAGAAATTATGTACATTTACGTCCAAAAGAGACTCCTCACCGTCGTTTATTCTTGTATTACAAAAGTGGAAAATGTAGTGTGCAATGTGTAGGAATCAATACCATAGGAAAGATACCCTCCGAAATAGCAGTATATCTGCGCCTTCAAAATCCAGAGCTTTACAATGGTCACAGCTTCAGGCGTTCCTCAGCCACTTTACTTGCTGACTGTGGTGTGGGTATAACTAATATCAAACGCCTAGGAGGATGGAAATCGACTTCAATTGCAGAGGGGTATTTAGAAGATCACCAACCGAAAAAAATAAATGTCCAACAAAATTCTCAATTTGAACATTACATCGTCTTCCGGGTGCATTTTAGAACCATCCACGTCTATATCGATCGGCGACGATTTGATGCCTGTGCCTGCACATTCGATTTCTTTCGATAATGTATTTCCCGAGTTACCTTCTTCTTCAGGAAATCAACCATCTTCAAACAATATGCTGGCTTCCGCTATAAATTTACATAATGCATCAAATTGTACATTTACAATGAATATCACGAATAATTAGTGGATAGAAAATGTTACTCTTGTTAGTTGTTTCCATTTGCATGAATAAATAATAAAAAAAATGAATTTGTTTCCTACGCTTGTAGAAAAAGTATTGTTCCTAACTCATGCGAAAAGTGTCTTTCCCGCACTCGACTGCTTACCCGAACTTCGCTTCGCGTCGTTCGGGTTCACGGCAGTCGCGTGCGGGAAAGAATCACTTTCCGCACTTGTTAGGAAAATTACTTTTACAAGTAGTACCTACTACCAATTTTCTCATCATACTATGTGAGGTCATAACACTGCCTTTCGACTTATAAATGGAAGTAGCTGAGGCAGTATCACAATCACTGCCTGAGAAAGTAATTCATGAGAGAGAAAACAAGGCTTTTGATACATGGAAAAAGGTGAAGAAAGTCCATGAGGTCAGTGAGGTTTCCGGCAATATAGGAGCTCAACAGGGTTCTATCATAGTACCCATGTTATTCCTATTATACATCGAAACTATCGATAAATTATTTGATGATATTCATGTTACAATGTATGCGAACAATATTTCTGTCCTTGTGTCGGATACATCTCATGAACTTCTCGGAAGAAGGTGTTATAAAAGAATCAAATTCTTGGCTTGGTTGTATAATAGTACGTAACGCAACCTCTGAGGGGTATTATAATCTCAACAGTGACATAAAATATTGATAAGAATTTATTAACAAACAAATGTAGAGATTAAAAACTAATATATTGTAATTCAGTGAATTACAACGCCATAAAGTTGCCAAGAACTCTCTATACATACAGTTCCATATTCAAATTCGCCTTCATGAAAAAGCATCTATCGAAATACATTTCCACTATAACCAGAGTTTTATTAATTGTTTTATTTATAGAGTTCCATGATTTTACACAAACAATGTGATGATGTCTCAAAATGAGCACATCTATATCACGTAACTTATTCATGAAATAAGTCGACAGACAGTTTATTCATGTGAGTATTCCATTGCAAAAAATTGTGCGTAAGGATATTATCTCTGAATTGTTTCGAATATTGAACCAATATCGCCATTTTCACATTTTTTGTGACCACTATAGAATTTTCAATATTGATCCAATATCTATCTCCGAACCAATTTTGGTTTAACATATGTGTGCTATTCAAATTCACAAGTGGAGAATTTCTCTTTTGAGTTTTCGAAAACTCCTATTCATTTTCGCTGAATTTCTTTCTCAGCAGAAAATTTCCATTTTAAGTAAAAAAGACTCTCGAAAATAGTAAAAAGGCCCAGATTTTCCCCAGCGTTCCATTTTTATTTCGAGTTGGTTCCCACGGGAGCCGAGTTATATGTGATCCACAGATATAATTTCTCGGCAACAGTCACGCCGTCGTCAGTCGACTCAGGTCTGGAAGCGGCGCCGTTTCGTCCGCCGGGACGCCAGTTCCAGCGCCAACGACCTTCGAACTCTGATAACAGTTTATCACGGCCCACCACCGATCGTACACGCCCCGCGAGATGCCTCCCCACAACAGTAGTTGTAGATTGTTGCCGATCTTCGAGATTCGTCAGGAGGGAGCGCTTCGGTTAAATTGAAGACGCTTTGTTAGCCCAAAAACGTTTTGAAGTTCATTTCGAAACGGGGATTGACGGCCCAACTGGAACACATATATTAGACCAATATTGATTCGATATTACGGAAATATTGGCTTTGTATTGGAAATATTATATTAGCCATGAAAAAATGTGAACATTCGGCGATATTGGTTCAATATTCGAAAAAAGTTACGGTTACATCGTTTAGAAAATCATTACTTGAGAGGAATCGTTTGCTGATCGCAAGAGAAGTTCAGAGGTGATTCGGAATGATACTGATGTAAATCACTGAAGAATTTTTTGGGTGGGGATCAATATTGAGGTCTGACCAGTGGCGGATCCACGGGGGGTTTTTCGGGTCCGGACCCCCCCCCCATTGGGAAAATGACAGAATTTTTCCTCAATTTTTATCGGCTCCTAATTTCCGAATATTGTTAGGGAACGAAAAAATATCACATGTGCAAGCCAAAAAAATTAAATAGAATACATTTTTTTGCTTTAAAATTGAGGAACTTTTATAATTATTATTACATTCCATTGAAAACTAAAGAACAGGCTACATTTGAACATTAGTAAATTTTCATTTTTCAACAACCAATTTCATCAATTTTTTCAATTCAATAATCCTCCAATTCCTAAAAAAATGATTCTCAAGACTCAAAAATAGTACAATCAAGATCTGGATTGAATGTTACTCAAACAAACAAACAAATTTCGCTTGAAATTTTTGGACTCACCGCTTGTTTTTTCCTTTTTTTTTCTGGTTCAGTCGGTTCAGACGCTGGATCAAGCCGAGTAAAATATGAAAATAGAGTCCTCTTCATGTTGTAGGTTCAAAATAAAATCCTTTTCTCAACTATCAAATTTCAATTTTTCTCGATAACACTTTAAAGAAAATTGACACTTATCGTCAGGCTTATCGAGGAAAAGTTCGAGAAATTTCTGACAGTGCTGCCATTGGATCCTTTTTGGCGCAGTATTTGAAAAATTAGACTTGGTACATTTGTGATGAGTATTGTGTATGCCGGTAACAATTTGAATATACCATGTATGAGTAGAATATGCTGTTGATTGGGTAAAATCAACTCGATTCGATTTAAAAAAAATTAGTTTCGAACCTACTTTACCTCCTGGCTACACCTTCAAATTTTGCTCATGTCAATCTCTTTCACCTTTTTTTGGATCGTGACTAGTTGTTTTTGCTATACGGTAGCTCATCATTTTTTGTTATATATATATATATTTATATATATATATATATATATATATATATATATATATATATATATATATATCTATATATATATATATATATAAATTTTGATTTATAGACTCCCCCCTTGACCTGATCCTGGATCCGCCACTGTGTCTGACAATTGGATAACTTTGTTATTTCAATCATTGTTGTAACAGGGGAACAGAAACATGTATGCTGAGAGGAAGGTTGGATGCCGTTTTATGATCTCAGTAGATTTATTTGGCTGACAGCGTTTCGACTTTCATAAAGTCATCCTCAGTGCACTACAAGGTTATAGTAAATAATACATACACATAAGATATTGATAAAATCCGTGACTAGAATCATTTCTGAAAATGATACGTCAAGATTGAGTAATTTGGTACGTACTTTAATTTAATTGACAGCAAAAAGTTAGAATGAGAAATGAACAACAGTTTAAAATATGTAGGAAACGGTTTAACTCATAAATTCCTGTTTTTCTTGCCTGTGGAAATAAAAAAAAGTATATTGACAAATGAAAAATTTTCAGCTTTCTATCCTGGAATATACTTACAAAAGTATATGTCTGACCGGTGAAGGGTTCACTGTGTCAGCGACCATTGGAGATAAAATCAGGGACCCACTTTCTGCGCCCAAATAGAATGTTCATTAATCATTTTCATTTTAAACTCATTGCTGTGTTTTAAAAATGGAAAAAATGAGAAATCTAGTCAGGTACAGAAAGTGGGTTCCTAATTTATCATCAATTGTCGTTCACACAGCGAACCTTTCACCGGTCAGAAATATAGTTTTGTATATTTCAGTATTGAAAACTGAGAAATTTTCATTTTATGTAAATGTTCTTCGATTTTGATAGACAATGAAACCAAAAATTTATGTGAGTTGAACCATTTCCTATATTTTCAAAATTGTTGTTTATGTCTCATTTTAAATTTTTTCAATTAAATTTAAATACGTACCAAATTACTCGATCTTGACCTCTCATTCTTATATATATATATATATATATATATATATATATATATATATATATATATATATATATATATATATATATGTGATGAATTGTCTTTTCGGGTTTCATTCCGTGTTCTGTGTTTTTGATCCTCTGAAGGATAATTGTCACAACGTTTCGGCAAAGTCTCATTTGCAATCATCACCTAGAAGATGGCGAATGAAATGGCAAAAATATATATATATATATATATATATATATGCGCCAGCAATACGTCGGGAAGAACTTAAAAAAAACTACGGCAGTCAGACCCCAACCAAAGTATAAATACTGAAAACCTCGGCCGCGAAAACCTTAACCATTTTGTGTTTCAATTATTTCATATAAAAAAGACGAAGATTACCTCTTGAGGCTGGATTCCAATGAAAACAAGAAATAAATACAACGGCATCAAAACATTTCCAGTCTATGTTGATGAATGGATTCCACCTTCATAACAAAATATCTCCATCTAAATAAAAAATAACATTCTTTGTGCTCGAACAAACAAGCGAATGAACAGAGGAGATAATAGTAAACAACAGCAGTTCTCATTCATTACAACTTTCTGGAGTAGCAATTCTTCCGGGCACAATCGAATATATCCCTCGACCACAGGAGTTGACGAGAAAGTTGTGTATAAATGAAATGTAGATTGAGAAGTTCTGCAACTTTGATTGGATTCATTCCCTTCTGTTGTCCGGAAACAAGCTGGATGGAAGGTTTCCAGAATTATATTCAAGACGAATTCAAAAGAAGGATTCACCCAGAGAATGATTCCAGCTAGAAAATTTATTCGAAGGACTTCTCATGCCAGATTGGTATACACATATAGGTCAGACCGCAGAATCGTGTCAAGACCGTAAATCGAAAAAGGATCAAGACATCATCAGATGTTCATAATTTCTCAAGGCAAATGAACTCTGAGATTTTTTCACAATACCCTTCCATTATTTGTTCCGTAGTTTCCTGAGTTTGTAACCTACCACAATCTGAAAAAATAGATGCGATCATGGGTATCTTACAAAAAAAACGTATTATCACCACTTTCTCCGATTCTCATTGAAATTTTTATGGATTATTCTGAAAATCTTTTCATAAAAAGTTATCGAAATGATCCAAAGGTGTGGTGGAGATTGAAATAGTTGACAAACGTCAATTACGAAGATTGCCTAAAGATATATATATATATATATATATATATATATATATATATATATATATATATATATATGAAGTGGATTATTATAGCGACTGGAGAATTGTACACTGAAATGGACAGCGGGGTCTCTCAGTCAGTCCAAAATGAAAAGTCCTGTCTTACTTTGCCAAGCTTTCTCTTCTATTGTGAAGCTTCTTCAGGGCAGTAAAAATGGTGTAAAAATATTGAATTAAACATAAATTGGTAAAAATTTTTTTACTGAGAGACCCCGCTATCCATTTCAGTGTACAATTCTCCAGTCGCTATAATAATCCACTTCAAATAAAAATGGGGTTCTTCGAAGAGATTGAACTCAAATATATATATATATATATATATATATATGTGAGAAGGTTAGACGACTGTCTAAGTTAAAGAAGAATCCTTTAAATATTCGGGTGTGCAGTCAACAAGGAATTGGAAAAAGTGAACTCTTTATTCTGTTCAAGCTTTCGAGTCTTTATTGGCTCTTCATCAGGAACTCTACAATGAATTAAGAAAATTGTAAGAATAGAAACATGTTAAAAAAACGTTTCTATTCTTACAATTTTCTTAATTCATTGTAGAGTTCCTGATGAAGAGCCAATAAAGACTCGAAAGCTTGAACAGAATAAAGAGTTCACTTTTTCCAATTCCTTGTTGACTGCACACCCGAATATTTAAAGGATTCTTCTATATATATATATATATATATATATATATATATATATATATATATATATATATATATATATATATATATATATATGTATATATATATATATATATATATATATATATATATATATATATATATATATATATATAGATTAAACTAGTGAATAGTGGGGAATGCAGCAATGTCACAAAAGAAAGACTCTTTTAAGTTGATCCAAGCTTTCGGAACTTTTTTTATTCCATCATCAGGGAACTACAAATAGATTACATTTATGTGAAAGATTTTACAATAAGTTGTCTTATCATACTTACACTTAGGTGAGGTTATATGACACGATGTTCAAAAGTAATCATTAATGGAGTGCTCATGGAATGAAGTTATATTATAAAACTGGGTTAGTAAATGATGTACACAGATGCACATTTACAAATTACACGTTAAAATTAATATTAAAACTCGTCACTCTGTGTCGACCATGTGGTCAGTCTTAGATTGTCAGGTTAATGTCTTCATGACAAGAATGAAATATGAAATGTGAAATGTGAAGTTGACAGCGACAGGGATAGTCATCTGTCCTGTCAATTGTTGAACAGTGGTGCCACTTGTTGTGTGTAACCAACTGATGGTTTCATGAGTATTTGTTTTGTGACTATGAAATTTGTGTATGATCAATGGATATGAGTGAACTGTGAAGAAATTTGCTGATTCCTATTTATGCTAATAACAAAGAAATTTTTTAAAATTATATGGGTGAAACAAAATGTTTTCAATTTGATAAGTTATGAACAGAATTGTTTGTACCGTTGATGGTACTGACTGAGTTTTCATCTAGTGACAACAAAAAGGAATAAATCTCGCTCAAATGATACCTATACCAGTCCACTAGTATGAAACCTTGCCACTCTGGTAGATACATCAACTACGAGTCATATCATAAAAGATCAATGAAAATAAACCTTCTCAAGCAAATGAAGAACAGGGTAACCAGAATTTCTGATACCTCCTTTCTTAACAATAACATTGAGGACACCCCCATTCCAGCCATGTTCACCTCTTTACCCTACATTAAGGAAATCACACCCAAACTCACTAGACTTTTTTACCCTCATTGTAATTTAAAAATTGCCAACGAAACAGTTCTAACCATTAAATCAATTTTTTCAAAAGTCAAAGATAAAGTACCTATTACCTCTAATACTAAAGTCGTATATAGTATTCCTTGTTCAGACTGCAATAAAAATTACATTGGACAAACGTCAAGAACATTAATGAGTAGAATTATATCACACAAAAGTGATTGCAGATTACATCCGGAGAGATGTGCTCTAGCAAACCATGTAAACACATTAGACCACCGAGTCAATTATGAATCGGCGAGGGTGTTGGCGGTTGAGCCACACATGACAAAGAGGGTTTTTTTGGAAATGGCATTTATTGCACAAGACAATAACTGCATAAATAAAAAAACAGACTTAAATCATTTGAGCGAGATTTATTCCTTTTTGTTGTCACTAGATGAAAACCCAGTCAGTACCATCAACGGTACAAACAATTCTGTTCATAACTTATCAAATTGAAAACATTTTGTTTCACCCATATAATTTTAAAAAATTTCTTTGTTATTAGCATAAATAGGAATCAGCAAATTTCTTCACAGTTCACTCATATCCATTGATCATACACAAATTTCATAGTCACAAAACAAATACTCATGAAACCATCAGTTGGTTACACACAACAAGTGGCACCACTGTTCAACAATTGACAGGACAGATGACTATCCCTGTCGCTGTCAACTTCACATTTCACATTTCATATTTCATTCTTGTCATGAAGACATTAACCTGACAATCTAAGACTGACCACATGGTCGACACAGAGTGACGAGTTTTAATATTAATTTTAACGTGTAATTTGTAAATGTGCATCTGTGTACATCATTTACTAACCCAGTTTTATAATATAACTTCATTCCATGAGCACTCCATTAATGATTACTTTTGAACATCGTGTCATATAACCTCACCTAAGTGTAAGTATGATAAGACAACTTATTGTAAAATCTTTCACATAAATGTAATCTATTTGTAGTTCCCTGATGATGGAATAAAAAAAAGTTCCGAAAGCTTGGATCAACTTAAAAGAGTCTTTCTTTTGTGACATTGCTGCATTCCCCACTATTCACTAGTTTAATCCCTAACTAGTCAGCAACGACTACCCTCTTCCATATATATATATATATATATATATATATATATATTTGTGAGGTATTCTCGACCGTACTTCATAAACTAGATTTGGAAGTTCTCAGGTTTGCGGTCTGTTTACTAATAAAACTCATTTGTTCTTGATCTCAATATTTCGCTAATGTTTATTAGCTTCATCAGGAGAAAAGCTACAAAGAATGTGACAAAATTGTACAAGATTGAATCGAAAATAACAGTTCTACTTACAATCATAGAATATATATTCCCAAGGCAATGAACACACCAGGAATATTAATTCTATGATTGTAAGTAGAACTGTTATTTTCGATTCAATCTTGTACAATTTTGTCACATTCTTTGTAGCTTTTCTCCTGATGAAGCTAATAAACATTAGCGAAATATTGAGATCAAGAACAAATGAGTTTTATTAGTAAACAGACCGCAAACCTGAGAACTTCCAAATCTAATATATATACATATATATATGTATATATATATACCCTTACATATTGAGAAGTAGAACTCGAATTAATTAGTCGAGTTCGGTGATTGAAACTCAAGACATCACCTAGAAGATGGCGAATGAGACTTTGCTGAAATGTTGTGAGAATTATCCTTCAGAGGATCAAAACCTCAGAACACGGAATGAAACCTGAAAAAACAACGCATATATCCGTGAGAATCTTCATGCTAACATATATATATATATATATATATATATATATATATATATATATATATATATATATATATATATATATATATATATATGTTAGCATGAAGATTCTCACGGACGAAGTATGATGCGTTGTTTTTTCGGGTTTCATTCCGTGTTCTGTGGTTTTGATCCTCTGAAGGATAATTCTCACAACGTTTCGGCAAAGTCTCATTTGCCATCTTCTAGGTGATGTCTTGAGTTTCGATCTCCGAACTCGACTGTCGAGTTCGGAGATCGAAACTCAAGACATCACCTAGAAGATGGCAAATGAGACTTTGCCGAAACGTTGTGAGAATTATCCTTCAGAGGATCAAAACCACAGAACACGGAATGAAACCCGAAAAAACAACGCATCATATAATATATATATATATATATATATATATATATATATATATTGTTATGATATCAATATGGAGTGAATAGAAAAATTATAGAAATTCCTGTCATTGATTTCGTTTGGCTGTGTTGTTTGTGTTCGTGCGTGGCAAACCACAATTTTCCAATTGGATCAGTTTTTCTCTCAGTACGGTAGAATGACGGCCTGGTTTGACCAATGTTCAGTAAAGAGTCAAACTGTGCCCAATCTAAAAATTTTCAAAATTATAATCTCATACTTATTTTTCGAAATTCCATCTCAGAAACCATTCATTAACAAAATTAACATACTGTATACGTTTTTTGGCCACATCAAATTTGAATGACAGAAAAAATGTCAAGTATCAATAAAATGAGACTTGGAGTTTTTTGAAATAAGAAAGAGAGGAATGAGACATTTTTGTAAATAGTTATAAGTTAGGGCAGAAATAGAAATTTTCCAGACAAGATGTGTTGTAGAATCCGAATTGAAAATTAAGTAATTGAACAAAAGTATTCGAAAGTAAAGGTAGATTCATGCAACGATCATTATAATTACATTAACATTACACTATCATTACATTTTCACTAAGAAAATGTTGCCGTTCATGCAACACTCATTACATTATGAAACTGTTGTTGAAATCTTTATGTTTTTCATTTTAAGGATGTTCATATTGACGAACTAATTCTATTAAAGCACCCTGATCCGTTATATTGCTGAATACTTATAATATAATAATAATATAAACACAAAAATAAACATAACATAACTTAAAACCGTCAAATGACACGTCACTGCACATGCGCAATTGCTGTTTTCACTAAGATTCCTAATGTAATGAAAATAAAGTTCAAAGTTGCCAACTTCTTAGTGCGACTAATGTAAATGTAATGTACTATAATGTGTTGCATGAACGCTTCCACTATAGATTGGGTGTTCAACTTTTCCTAATGATAATGTAATGTTAATGTATTCATAATGATTGTTGAATGAACCGGCCTTAAGCCCAGTAAGAAAGTACAAGAAGGTCCTCCTGAACAAAAAATTCTAATTAAGTTTTTGGGGCTCGCAACTAGTTTTGAAGATACGGCCCCCAAAGATAGGAAATCGGGGTTTCACGCCTATGTTTGTTTCTTAGCCAATTCCGCTCGAAATTCCTCCTTCTTTCTATCAGTACAATATACTCATTCTATATATCCTTCTCCATCACTTTCCAACAGAATTATAAGCATTTTTCTATTTTTCACTGCAAAACTCTGAAATGTAAATCGTCATAGAAATTCGAGGTTAGCAAAACAATAGAACGCGCATCGCGCGTTCTACTACTACTACTACTACATTTCAGAGTTTTGTAGTGAAAAATGGAAAAATGCTTATAATTCTGTTGGAAAGTGATGAAGAAGGATATATAGAATGTGTATATTGTGCCGATAGAAAGAAGGATGAATTTCGAGCGGAATTGGCTGAATAAACAAACATAAATGTCAACCCTGAAAACCCTGTTTTCCTATCTTTGGGGGCCATATCTCCGAAACTAGTTGCGAGCCCCAAAAACTCTATTAGAATTTTTTGTCCAGGAGGCCGAAATACGTAAGTTCCACCAAAAATTTTTAAATTTAACTATGGAGCCCGCTTAACGGATAATTACCACGAAGTATACAATTAAAAGAAACAAAGTCAAAGGACAAATTGCAGTTTCAGTTCCTGAATAACCACATTGGAACAGGAATAATCAAAGAAAAGTGGTGATTGTAAATTTGTACGAAGGAAGCAAGAGGTATTTTACGAACCTTTCAACTCCAGAGCATCGAACTTTTCTTTGATTCATAATTTTTTTTTTTTTTATTTCCAAAATGTCACTTCAGTTGAGATCTAGTTATAAGTTAGTTATTTCTGCAGGAGATAGGCTCTCAGTTTCGTTTATCATCATTTGTTGGTTGATTATAAGTTTTACAGAGACCTTTAATTTATTTCAAGTAACAGGATTCTTTTCAAATTGGCATTTGAATCCTACCCTGGTGATTAGAGCTCGATTGCTGACCAACTGAGCTGGGAGGGAGTGAACCCTTTGGAAAGTGAATGGTTTGATTATAGGATTTGGTAATACCACTTTTATATATTGTATTGATCAGTGTTCCAAAATTAAACAACAAAATTTAAAACAAAATCTATTCACGAATTAACATATCAATACAATATATATATAACAAAACTCGGGAATTATATTTGGGACAGCAGCAAAAGCGAAAGTGTACTCTTATAACAATATAATAATAATTATAAATTTATTTGCATCATCATTTAAAAGAATATACATAAAACAATACAAAGTATTTGCAAATAATAAGAGAATGAACCGCAATTGCGTAGTTACATGGCTGCGGGTGTATGATGAAAGGGTGTACATATTGCCCATTTTTATGAAATGTAACCAAATGATCAGGGGCACCCACTGAGGACCCTAGGGTTGCGCATGGGTTTCCTGAATATTGAGTCATATAAAGCTTAGCATCAAATCATGAGGGCTTCAACTACATCTCATATGAATAATATGGTAAACAGTGAGCTTAAAAATAAAATCAACTGAATAGTTGAAATGTTTGAAATGATAAAATATATAAATGTGATAGTGTGAATGTATAACATGAAATGTACAAATATACAGAAAGCAAACAAATTAGTCATAGTGAGATAAATAGGTCAGAAAATACAATATTTGAATTAGGTGAATAACATAAAATGTATAAAATGAGTGATAAAATATATAAAATGAGTGTATTATATGGGAAAAACATATATTTCCAATATTTCGACAATCGGTTATTGTCATCATCAGGGAGCTACAAATTAATGTTAATGAGTGAAAATATGAACAATTTTTCTTTTTCCTCACTTACATTGTTAGTGAGGATGGTCGCATGAGATGGTTATGAAAGTCAGATGACACATAGTTAAAAATTTCAAAAACATCGATACGTATCAGTACAACACATAAACACGTTAAAAACTATTATTTTCTTTTTAAATGAAAAGGTGTAAAAAGGAAAATAATAGTTTTTAACGTGTTTATGTGTTGTACTGATACGTATCAATGTTTTTCAAATTCTTAACTATGTGTCATCTGACTTTCTTAACCATCTCATGCGACCATCCTCACTAACAATGTAAGTAAGGAAAAAGAAAAATTGTTCATATTTTCACTCATCAACATTAATTTGTAGCTCCCTGATGATGACAATAACCGATTGTCGAAATATTGGAAATATATTGTTATAAGAGTACACTTTCGCTTTTGCTGCTGTCGCAAATATAATTCCCGAGTTTTGTTCTCAACTTGTCAGCAAAGACTTTCCCTCTCTCTCTCTCTCTCTCTCTATATATATATATATATATATATATATATATATATATATATATATATATATATATATTAGTTCTTATTATTTTTTTTTGATAGGCAAAATTTGAGTTATAAGAGAAGTTGCTGACTAATTGGGCTTGTTTTATCCAGAAAGAACTGTTTTTCAATAGACGCAGCAACTTTTCTGCCCTGCACTTGTTTAGATTCCAATATTGATTCTTATTCTTGCAGATTGTGGTAGGTTAGGTTAGGTTACAAACCCAGAAAACTACGGAACAAATATCGATCCACCACAAAATAATGAGATTCAAACAGTACTTTCATTATATTTAACTTCAGTATTCGTTTTGTCTCATTGTATTCTGTTTGGGTACCAATGGTGTTGCATTGGTATCATTTAATAATGATGAATTGTGAGTTCCAATTGAGTGAACAAAAATAGATCCAGAGAGGCAGTGTTGAATAATACTGTATGGTGTTATTAGATTCAAGAAGAAACTTGTCTACATGGGAACGAACCCAAAAGAATGGAATCTGACACTCTGATAAATTGAATAATTCCAAAATTCTCGTTTTTCAACAACAACACAATCCAATAATATGGCCAATGGAGTTTGAAAATCATCTTCACTGATTTGGGATTGTTTTCGAATACCGTGAAAATTATTTTTCTCAAACTTCAAAGGCGTGTACAGGTTTGATGACAACATAACTCCTTATAGCAGGAGATTAACACAGAAGATCACACATTCTGGCAGAAATCATCAGGGCGACTACTATCTCGACCTCTGCTAAGAGAGATAAAATCAAATTCGTTCCATTCCAGGCCGAATTGGCCAAGATTCCAATCGCAGACATTCCTTGCCTTGGAATTTCTTTCGTCCTTTCGATTGCAATCTCACTATGCTGTTTTTTATTTCGTTTGTGTAGATCACTGCCTGGACCAGATATATGCTTTCTATAAAAGACGAGGGTGAAGTCCCATATAGTGTCCCTCCCTGGAGTCATATGTAGAGAATGACGCTTTTTCTGAAAATCATCGTATTATTGAAACACTCTAATATATCAGATTGGAGTTTTCGTGATATATTTCATCAACTCAATGCATTATATGCATAACAAGTTCTTCAAAAGTTCATACATTCAAAAACTCACTTTTGAATCTGTTAGAATTAATCTCCTTGCCTAATATAGCTAGTTTTGATCAATAGATAGTTTTGAATGAATCTAGTTTATGGAGTTTACAGAACTTGTATCATATGCATGAACTGAGGTTCTTGTTACCATGTTTGAATGATACAAAGACGGTAGAGTTTGTATAGAAAATTGTATGAAATTTTGTTTGCACTGAGTTATCGGTGGTACTTTAGCCCAGCATTTCGAAATCTTTTTTTTTTTGGACCACAAAGACATGTCACTGTGCGCTGAGCATCTCCAAGCTTTCCATCAGCCCGTATGCTAAAACAGATTCTTCAGCACCATAATACAACAACCTGATCCCAATCCGAATCTCCCAAACTGTATCTATCTGAGTTTGCCAAGTCATTTTTCCCTCCACTATTACACCTAACCATTTGGACCACTTTTTTCTCCTTCGATAGATTGATGATTCGAATTTATCAAGTAGTTGGCACACAAGGTACTTTTTTGCTGAAAATGTCATGAAATGTGATTTTTGTTTGTTTATAAGCAAACCATTATTCTCAGTGTACTTCAACAACTTTTCGCTGCAAATGTTTGCTCTCGATATCAGTACTTGTGGGTCTTTTGCTGTGATCCTAAAATTTGTATATGTAACATTTAGGTCTGATATAGGACAGGAAAACGGAAGAATAACATGAACAATATGAACATGACTTGGCCTAGAATTGACCCTTGGGGTACACTCTTTGGCACCAATTTTATATTAGATAATATTTCACCATCTTTGAAATTTATTTTTTTCTATCATACAAGTAAGAAGAGATACATGTATATGCATTGCCTGTTAAACATGAGCGCCAAAGCCAATGCACAACTGATGTCAAAGAATAATGCAATGCTAACATTTTTATTATTTGATGATTCATGAATGAAATTTGTAAACTCAGCTATTGCTGTTGTAGTTGATTTATTCGTTCTGATACCGTGCTGAGATGAATTTGTCACCTCAGCTATTGTTGTTGTAGTTGATTCTGAAAATTGGAATCGATTTTGAAAGTTTTAATTCATTAGGGTATTTGCTACTTGAAAACGATGTATTTACCAAATGAGAGAGCGGTCCACAATTCATCTAATAACCATATCCCCGCCTATATTACTCACCAGGAGTGCAATTGCACTAACACTGAAGAAATTTTTTTTCCCGATTTTTACATTTAGAAAACTTGAATCAAATAGATAGCATTTATATCATATTTCTCCTTAACATGGAAAAAGGAAACAAAGTTCTTTTCATTACATTTTTTCTCACGTAAATTTACATTCCAGTAGATGTTTCATCATTTATATTTTCGATTTAATTATTTATTAACCCCTCTGTCAATGATATGCACTTATTCTTGTAAAATATTCATTTATATCAACAGAAATATAGATTACAGAAATAATCGTTTTCCTAGATCACAACGGGTTTATATATTAACCTATATAATCGTCAAATATTTTTCAAGTATACTGACTTTTTTCCCGATTCGTTCCCAGACACATAAAGATATTTTCACATGTAAGTTTCAGGATAGTTCTAAATAATAGGGTGTCGCCCTTTGTCGTTCAAGAAGGGCCGTTGGGCCGCATACTACGTTTAGAATGAGACACGGTTATAAAATTACAAACTTAATGTTGGAAAGGAAAAGGGTGATAGTAACTCAAAATTTACGGTTTTCCTTCTTGTGGCGTACAAAGCATTGTCGTTTATGTTCGTTGTATAGGGATTGGGTTTCACATTAAAAGGTGAGGTTTCACCAATGCATTGCTCGCACGAGAGTAATTAGAAGTAATCAACCTCTCCGTAACGAGGATGTTAATGTAAATTTTTGGGAGGTCAAAAACAATCTGAAAAAAGCTGCAGACAAGACCCTCTAAATGACGATCGCTACTGGTTGCAATTTTTCTAATAGCGAATTTCAACTAGTTGTTTTTGTTGTTGAACGCAGTCCAGCCCTCAACTTTTCCATCTTTTATTTGCATTTAGGGAATTCGTGTATAATAATTTGGGATGAAATCCCTTCACCTGCTGCCTCGGGATTTTATCAAATTATTATACTCTTAAGTCATTAGTTAAGCGGAATTTCAAAAATCATGGAAGTGCAGCACACATTTCGACCGATTAAACTTGGTGCTCTTGGGATATAACCCCCGATAAATTTTCATTTTCCACGAAAAATTTTGGTTTAAAAATTAACCTATTGACAAAATCACGAGTCCGTAAGACGAGTGATTTCATCTTATTAGGTTTGTTTGAATGCTTTTACCTCAAAATGAAAAAGTTTGACTGTTTTGAAAATGAAAATTTATATCATTAAATTCGAAGAACGGGTTGAGATTATTTATTGAACAAATTAAAGGAAAAACAATTCAATTTATTAGTATTTCATTGAGATAAAAAACAAATTGAACTTAACAAAAAATTTATCGTACGCCATCTTCATTTGAATTCAGGAAACCTTAAATATTTGAATCGGTCTAAGGGCGGGTTCTAACACAACAGGTCAACTGTGGTTCGAGTGAACTGAGTTCAGTTGTCAAGCAACAAACGATTCTATTGGCTGATGCTTAGCAACTGACCTCGGTTCACTTGAACCATACTTAATCTGTAGTGTTACAACCCGCCCTAAAAGCGGCTCCAGTTTTGACCACGACGTAACTTTTCCTAGAGATCAATTACCCTAACACCAAACTGATATATTTGCACTCAACGCGCGTTTCGCTAACAAGGTTAGCATCTTCAGGAGAAGAAAATTGATACTTAATCGAAGTCTAGGGTAAATTGTTTATATACCTTAAGTTTTCTGGTCCGATATGGACTTTGTTTCTTACTGTTGATTATTCTTATTGGAATAATTGTATAATTGATCTCTAGGGACTGTTTCACGACGTAAGTCGTTGTTAACAATATACAATATCTGCCATAAATTTGGTTATGTTCATGTGTGTGAAATTTGTTTATTACATGTGTCGTTTGAGTTATTATTATGCTGACAAAGTGAAAAGTGAATGACTATTAATGATTAAACTTTTCATTCATGATGATTTATATTTTAACCTTGTATATTAGCCAGTTCAATGGAATCGACCGGGTAAACCTTATAGTTTTGACAATTCAAAGATGAAAAATGTTTCATCAAGGATCAGGCAGTTTTTTCAGTATGAAAACGAATGATTGGCTGAAATAATCAAAGGTAATACCACGAGTCCTTCAAATTTAATCGATAAATTTTCATTTTCCACAAAAACTTTTTTATTTGGCAAAAGTATGAAAACAAACCGATTGATAAACTCACGAGTCCGTAGGGCGAGTGATTTTATTTAATTCGGTTTGTTCGAATGCTTTTGCCTCAAAATAAAAAAGTTTGAGTGTTTCGAAAATGAAAATTTATCTTATTAAATTTGAAGAACGAGTTGTGTTTGGAGAGATTATTTTTTGAACAAATAGAAGGAAGAACAATTTTATTGATCAGTATTTCATTTACATTAGAAGGAAAGGAGAAAAGGTGAAAATTTTACAAATTTGAAATGTCAAACAACGATGTATGCCCTCTATGATCCAGAAGAGATATGATGCTTACGCAGTGCATAAGATAATGCTTGCCGATGATACCAAGAGATGGCGTTACACCTCTCATTGTACAAGGTTGATAATTGAAAATTTCTTATGAAATGAAAATCGCGCCAGAAGGAACATAAAATCATTCGTTACGTCGTTGTTACAAAATCTTCATACAACGGTTTCTTCTCATACCACAAAAAATTAATTGTATTCAATAAAAACTAATTGTTCGCAATCTTCATTTGAGTTAAGGAAACCTTAAATATTTGAATCGGTCGTTCGCTATATCTGTCATAAAGTTGGGGTTATGAGCTATTTACGTGTTTGAGTGTTCATTGAAAAGTGTTATGTTATTATTATGCTGAAAAAGTGAATGACTATTAATAATAAGGTAACTCTCCATTCATGATAATTTATATAAATATGAGCCAGTTCAATAGAATCGACGCGGCAAACCTTATAGTTTTGACAGTTCAAAGGTTAACAACGTTTTATCGAAAGGACCAGGCAGTTTTATCAGTATAATACCCAATGATTGGCTAGAATAACCATAGAATAACCCGCTACTATTGGTTGAAATGCCAAAAACGTCACATTTTGACAAGTGAAAAAAATAATCGCTGTAAAACTCTGTAGAAGTAGTCTACCCTGTCGTGAGGGAGATCGAGATTTGATTTTTGTCACGGAATTACCTTGCTGGAATTCACAAGCTAAAAGTTGAGGCATCGCTAATCCATTACTCGCACAAGTTTTGACTTTTGATGGTTGATGTTCTTACGGGAGCGTCAATTAAATAACGGAAAATTCTGTTCCCAGAACCCATCTCTTGAATACATTTTTGTCACCCGAATCTTTGTCAGAGTTGCTATTTCCATTCGCATCTTCTGGTGAAAAAAATGTTATACTTTCTGGAAGGTCAGCTTCATCTTGTTCAATTATTTCAAGTATTTCGGTCTGAGTAAAAGCTTTTTCAAATAACTGAAGGAGAGAAGGAAGCACGAAAATTAGGGGATGAACCTACTATATTTTGAAAAAGACGAATGTTTCGACCCACCATCATAGGTCAGTAGCAGCCAGCAAGACATGCGAATACATTTTGAATTGTCTGTCTCTAACATGAAGAGAAATCCTCATCCACTGCAAACACTGTAACTCTCCAACAGTGAGTTCAAGGAACATCCGTGCTGTCTGGGTAGTAATTATTATAATTCCAATATTTAACATATGAAAGCATTGTCCAAGTAAGATTTGAAATCGCATCTATCATTAAACATGTAAGATTCACTATCACTATCATATCGATATTTTTCAAATAGGTGAAATGGAAAACGTTCTCAAAAATTATTTCTTCTTCTAATCAGAATTTCAATCCCCAATAGTTTCCAGCTGAGGGCTTCCGTTATCAATTATAGCATTTGAATAGTAATTGCAAACTATTCTCCATAATCCAGTTTTTGCTCCGCAGATGTAATCTATGGGCGGATGTCACTGACAAGACAAAAGGCAATTACCCGAAATCATATAAAAACAGCGGTCGAATTCCTCATGATATTTGCTTTCTGGTTTTATTAGATAGTTCGAGCAGATAAATCAAGAGGAACAGCGTAATGCTCGACTCGACCGGTTTTTATTTAAAATCCTTACAAATTTATGGAGCTTCAGAGGAAGCCAGCCAAGTTGACAGAAATTTAATCGATTTCATGACGCTGCCATGCTGATGAAACGAAATAGCAAACCCAGATGGGAATATTTTTAATTGAGTTTTTATTGAATATGAACGAATCCTTCTATGGCTTTGTGAATAACTTCTGATTAATAAAAATCACAAGCGAAGCACTGCAAAGTTGTTTCCAGTTTTTCCGAGATTGAAAACTTCTTTGACGTAATTATATTTGCTGGATCAAATAATGGACACTTCGGCTGAAGACTGGGGTCGAGAAGAGATTTGATAATATTTTCAGAACTGCTGAAGTGCATATTTTATCTTTGCAATCGTTTGGTGAACGGAAATATATTGAAATTGCAGGAATAAATTGATTTCGAAGATTATTCGGTTAATTGGCAATTAATTTGAGGAAGCTATCGAAACTAATGAATTCACGATGAATAGGTTAATCGAGAATCTTGAAAGTTTGGTTCAGGAAGAGAAGATCTCATGACTTGAAGTGACTTCACTTCTGACATCTTACATTCCAAAGCACAATGATGAACTTCAGCTAGTAATCAACTGGGATGAGTTCCAAATGAAAAATCGTCTAGAGAAAACAAGTTTAATTCGATGATAATAGTTTCTCAACGTTGAATGAAAATATTCAGCAACACCTACTTCGAAAAATATATTTCAAATGAAAATGGAACTATGTCATTAAATTTTTTGTGAACGGGTCCACCGTCCACCGTATGTGCCATTAAGGAAAAGACCCCAATCCAGAGGCAGAGAAAATATGGTACACTCTCTTTCCGGGGTACCATTTGGAAGATTATCACTGAATATTCCCAAACGTATGCAAAACGTATATTTCAAGCAGGGAGAGTATCAAAGCGTTCTTGCATACCTTCATAACAAGACATAGAGTTTTATTGAAGTTGTACTTTGATCAAGAACTAATTTTCTATTGAGAATTGTGAAAGCAACTAATAGAGACATTGGGAGTTGGGAAAACTTGTTCTTCTCTGAAGAGAGCTATTGACAAGATGAATTTTTCAACTAACCAGTGGCTACGAACATCGTTTCTAAGAAGAGGAGATGCTATATGGTTGTACCAACCACAGATGAAGAAAAATATTTTTCTGCAACTGCAAAAATACTGAGCCGAGTAAAAATTGTCGTTTTTGGCAATGTCTTCTCTGGCATACATGTAACCTTTTCCAATACCTAAGCGACAGTTTTTTCTTTTCAATTCTTGCAGGTTTCTGCTTCAGGGATAGGGGAAGGTTGGATAAAACAAGGGGGCCTGGTAAAACATGATACTCTATCTGTGGTAGGAGTCCATTGTATCTCAAAGTGGAGTGTAGTAGATTTACGATGCAGAAAAACTCCAAGTCGTCTCCACAATTCAATATTTAAAGGATGTCAGGACGGTGATTCAGTACATGTTTCGAACCTACATAGGTTCATCATCAGCTGAATTTATATTTAATTATGGAGATGAAACAATTCAATTGGGAAAAAGGTCACATGGTGAAGTTTAGATAGATATTAGAAAAAATAAATTGAAACGAATCATGAATATTTTTGTAATTAGGGGTGTTAGGGATGTCCTGAATTCCTAAATTGTGTGGTTGGGTAAAACAGGACTTATCCCGAACTCGAAGGATGGGCACATGAAGCTTGTGCGGGAGAAGACGAAGAAGAAGTTTTCACCTGTGACTTCTGTCAGTAACATATTTTGATAATTTTTTTGTAAACCCCCTTCTTCCCAGTGATGGCTGTCATATAGACAAAAGTAAAATGGTTTATTGTTATCACTGAGACAAAAAAGATTTGAAGAGTACTTGTTTTTTATATTGTTGAGACTAATAATTTTTCTTCTTCATTCAACATGTTGTGTCTCATTTGCTAGAGGGTAAACGTTATGGAAACCAAACATGCTTAAGTATCTCGTTTTATCCAACTAGGTCGCTAAAACGGGATACTTGTTGTGTATTCTGTATTTTGCATAAAAAATGGTATCAATCAAAAACCCATTTATCATTGGAACGAGCCAGAAAATAGTCCCAGCATTGCTTCATTAAAAAAATCATGAGACCTAGAACACTAAGTATCCCGTTTTACCCAACTTTTTCATAGTAATATTTTTGTTCAACTCTTCACTGTATGAATCCTTTCAAGACTTCAATAATAATAATTTTCTAGTTTTTTGATAACTTCCAACCCTAACTCTTCTTTCGAACGGGACAGACACCTTAAGGTGAATTATTAGTTGTTCACATAAATCAACTTGCCCTTCAAAAGTATTCTACTATCTCTATAAATTGGCGAATGTTCGATGATTTGGTGGAGGGGATTTTGATTCTATATAAAGAAGTCCAAACGACCGTATGAGACATTTTGGTGGAGTTTTCAATGCTTTTTATAGTGACACACTAGCAATTGTGCTGTTGCTCTAGTCTCTAGTGGAATCTATTCACTTTACTATGTGTCCATGGCGACGGTATGTTTTTCTGATTTGAGAGAATAATTAAGTCTGTGAGAGCTGCACAGCCTTCTTTGCTTCAGCCATTATTTTGTGACAGTACATTCTTCAATACTTGTAGGAATAGGTTATTCCACGAGTTCCTCAAATTTTATCGATAAATTTTCATTTTCCAACATTTGGCAAAAGTATGAAAACAAACCGATCCGTAGTACTCGAGATTTTAGCTGATTTGGATTGTTTCATTGCTTTTGTCTCAAAATAAAACAAAACTTCAACCGTTTTTTTAGAATATGCGACATCAGTTTCGACATATATTATTCACTTAGGGTTTGTGAGGTCAAAGTTTGGTTATTTAGAGCCTGTGTTGTGAGTATACTGGTGTGGGGACTGGATGTCGCTCCTTTGTCTACCACCTTGTTCTCTGACTTGTCGGTGTATGCCCTACTTTTTTCACCCCCCCTCTCTGTAACAAATATTTGAACACATATTTATGTATTTATTTGTTTTCATTTCATTCCTATGTGAAATTGATAAAAATTGTACTGCTATTGATTGTTTAATACATTGTATTTTCACATAATTGGGTTTTTGTACCTGTTGGAAATAAATGGCTTTTTATTATTATTATAATGGAAAAAAAAATTGAGGGTTTTGAAAATGAAAATTTATCTCATTAAGAACGAGGTTCATTTGGAGAGCGGGAAGAACAATTCAATTCACTAGTATTTCGTTAACACGAGGAGAAACATCATTGGAAAATGTACGATTATTAAAACACAGTTTCTTTAAATTCCATTGGTAGATGTTGTGCATGAGACAGTCGATTTCAAATATCGAACAACGATATAGACCTTCCATGACCGAGAAGAGTTATGATGCTTACGCGGTGCATATGATATAGATATCTAGAAATTATGATTGAAGCAAACCTCAGTAATGCTTTCTGACTTTACCAAGAGATGGCGCCACACCTCGCATTGTACAAGGTTGATAATAGAAAATCGCGCCAGAAGGAACATAAAATAAATCGTTATGTCGTTGTATGAAGATACAACGGTTTCGTCTCAAACCACAATAAACATATTGAATTTAATGAAAATCATTCGTACGCCATCTTCATTTGAGTTCAGGAAACCTTAAGTATTCAAATTGGTTTACAAGAGGCTACAATTTTGACCACGACCCAAGTCGTCGTTTGCAATTTGGATATCTGCCATAAACTGACTATGGCGTGAGTTGTCCTTTAGTCTGCCATGAATTTGGTTGTGTTATTGTTCATAAGCTATTTACGTGTGTGAAATATGAGTGTTTAATGAAATGTGTCGTTTATGTTATCATTATGCTAACAAAGTGCAAAGTGAATGACTTTTATTGATAACTTTTCTCTCATTATTATTTATATTTTTGCCTTGTATATAAGCCAGTTCAATAGATTCGACGCAGTAAACCTTATAGTTTTGACAGTTCAAAGGTTAACAACGTTTTATCAAGGACCAGGCAGTTTTATCAGTATAAAACTGAATGGTTGGATGAATCCTGCCGTTTGTTAGGTTAGGTTAGTGATTTCTGCACTGAGATACCTTTCAATAAAAGCATTTCCTATAAGTATTATTATTATTGATGACTGTCATATATTGACAAGTGAAAAAAATGATCACTAAAATTCTGGCAGCCAAACAGAAAATGCCAAGATCCAACTATAATTTTTGGGTAACTCTATCGCGAACCTATTGTGATGGGTCGCAGAAATTTCAATAAATGTGTTGCGCTACCGATTCAGGTATCGCCGTGTTCGACGTTTCCGGCCGAATTCAGTAATTATCAGTTCCATCACAATTTCACGCGTCGCGCGACACAGAACGTTGGGCAGCGTCAATCCAATAAAGCGCCCATCAATTTTTCACGAATCGAAGGAAATAAAAGTTGAAATAAAACACGACACGTGAACGAGGCGTAATCGATTTTTCACGGAGCTCGGTTCATTCTAATTAGCTCATTTTTTGGGGATGTGTGAACGATTTTTCAGTTAGTTCAGATTTTATTAAACGTGGGATGCAGAATCCTTCGATGTTATAATATACGACATGCACGGATACAATGTGACTTTTTCTACGACCATTATTTTAAACCGTTCATTGCGTATTCATTTATTATTCATTCAACATTTTTTATTAATATTTGGCGGCCGTTTTCGGAATTGTTTCTTTAAAACGATGGCTTATTACGAGAGGATTTTTCACTGTTTCAGCCAACTTTCATTCATCCAAATAAAGAAAGAACTCATTTGAAAACGTATTCAAACAGTATTATCAAAAAAATGAGAAAATATGTTCGAAAATGAACTGACATTGAATAGCTAGCGAGAAATAGAAAAACTCACCAAAAACTTACATTATATTGCTAAACACTAGGATTGTCAATAAAGGAGATGTGCTGCATCCTCAAAAATGTTCTGGAACTGTTTATGAAGAGTGGTCAATGAATACTGACTGATTTACTGAATACCGAATCTTGAACTTCCTCGATATTATAAAGATACATTCGCTGAGGTTTTAAGTTTGTTCCGCCCAACTAACATTTTAAGACAGTTATTCCACATGCCGGGGAGAAATGTTTAAAAGAAGGGTACAGGCCTTGAATATTCAAATTCAAAGTATAAATAATTTATAAGTAGCAACCTTGGTTACTTACAGGAAAGTAATCACCAGTAAATCCCCTTCAAATTCCATAAGCCACTCTAGAGCAAGAAACATGTGAGAAATTACTTATTTTCTCCTTTAAAAATGACCCAACCGTCGCAAGGATTGGGGCAGTTTGAATTCTGGTATTATTTAGGGTATAATTTACGAAGCAAATGTCATCAATGGATGTTTTGGTATTCTCTCTTGGTGGATATTCACCTAAATGTGACTAGATATAAGCCGTCACGGTCAGAAAATATAAAGGTCATTTAACAGGTCTAATAGTTCAATTATTAACTTGATTTCATACCGTAAGAAGAAGAAAATTGACTTATAGGTACATTTCAGAAATTACGCCATATTCAATTAGAATATCTGTATTACCCATCAATAAATATCGATAATATATTGAATTTCAGTTTGAAGATTTATTTCTAAATAATGGCTGCATATGACATTTTAAAACCATAACTTTGCTGAAAGACTGTTTTTTTGAGAAAAAATTTGAACATGTGCAATCAATCTAAATTATTTTTGCATCGAATCGCATATTTAAAGAGGCTCGTGAATTTTATGAAGGTAAGAACCATCATTTCACAGAAAATTTCGCGCCGCAAGGAGAATATTGTTGAGGAGAGGTAGCTACATGCTCTCTCCTCAACAATATTCTCCTTGCGGCGCGAAATTTTCTGTGAAATGATGGTTCTTACCTTCATAAAATTCACGAGCCGTATGACAATAATTTTTATATTCCCATACTTATTGTCAGCATTTTATGTTGACCATAGCTGATTCGTTGTGGCAACCAAATTATGAGAAGTTGAGATAGAGATAATATGTATATATATGTATATATATATATATATATATATATATATATATATATATATATATATATATGCTAGTCATATCAAGAAACCTCTCTTCGTTTACTCATTCGTCCAAGGGAATAATTGGTAACAGGAAGGTTGATTCCAGCTTGATATTTACTTATTCCTGACCAATTTCATGTCAAAATTGGTAATTACAAGGTAGAAATTACGTAACCTAGTCTTCTTTCAGAAAGGTCGCCGACCTGATCGAAGGTAAGATTAACGTAATTATAACTAAAAATGTTAGTTGGGCGGTCAGTACTTAGGTGAAATGCCTAGCACGCATTCGTGCGAGTTTGCAAATTTGAAGATTGTTTTATACTCCTATATCCTATAATCGTATAAATTCGATTTCTATGAACTTGAAGTATTGAATATGGAATTGTAAATACTGAGTGTTTCTGTTTAAGAATATTGAAGTGGAGTTTGAAACATTCCTCAATTCGTGCATTTTTTTGAATGGATTCGAATGAATTAATGACAACTTTCCATTTTTGACAATATGTAACATTTGAACTGCTAAATTTGATCTCATGACTACATTCCATGGTCCATAAAACTATTCTCAGCGAATTTTCATTTCAAATTCTTTGAAAAAATTTTATTTAAAATGATACTTTCAGGAAATTTATTGTTCAACAGATTGTGGACTAGTACTGTATCTAGTGATATCCACTGAGCAAATCAATGTTTCACCTACTTGCTGCCATCCAGTGGCTTGTTAATAATGAAAATGAGGAATAACGGAGGAATTTGTGCTTCGTCAGCAGAAATTACCGTACAAGCTTAGTGGTAGTAGAAAATGTGCAGTACAAAACTCGAGGATAAGGCTAGTTATGTGCAATCGCGAATTGCAGGAGAACGTGCTCATTTGAAAAGGTAAATAATTTGATATGTCGGATTGAACATCTTGAGAAATATAAAATTTCCCTCCAAACTTCAAAAATGTATGACGTTTCGTGACTGTCTTCGAAATCAAACAATGGTAACTTTCAACAAAGGTCACGCTCACATTTACATTTCGCTTACTGAATATGCATCTCCAAGAGAATTTTTTGATACTGAACCTGAGAACTAGGGGTGGTTATATTTATTACTGTGCAAGGACTCGTAATTCTAAAGAAGAAAGGTGAGGAACTACTTGGAAAACTCTTTTTCATGCTGATTGAATTTTCAAAAATAGGCTTGATAACTGTCTGAAAAGGATAGGGGCCTTGTTACTGTTCATAGCTCAGCTATTTCTGAGCTTCTACAGAACCATTTGATATAATTGTATATTGAGCATAATTCACTACTTGAAGTGAGATCAGTCCAGTTAATTTGCAGAAACTAGAACAAGAAATCATATGTTTTTCTGATAATATCGTGAACGAATAAAAATGTGTATAAATTATGAACTTGATGGATCAAAAATTTATAAAAACCCCATTGTGTTATCTCAGATATTTTTTTATGCGGCCCAATTCTCTCGATCTGAGAATTCGAACATGGTTTCGCATTTTTCGATTGTGGATGGTTATGCCAATGTTATTTCTGCAGTTGCAGTTCCAATCAGGCGACAGCTCACGAGTGAATTCTGGCACCGACAATGTTATTGGCCTTGTTATTGGCTATACCCAGGTGGGATTTTTCGTTTGAATTATTAGTACACACAATCTGCGCAGACAGGTCTGTCCGAAAAAAATGCTAGCCCTCTCCAAAAAAATTAACACTTCGATTCGACCTTTCAGAAATTTGAATGCGTTTGGAAGTTCTGATAATATTCAAATTGATATTTGATAGATTTTTTCGTGTTCCATTTTTCTTTTTTCTTCCTCTTGATCCTTTTCAAGGTTTTATTGTTATTCTTCCTGCTGTCGAATTCAACTGGGTTTTATATGATATGTGTGATGGAGATTATTTCGACAAATCACGTTAGACATGAAAGATCATACATTATGAAGGGAGCCCTCTCGAAAATCGACTTGTACCGAAATGTTCTTAGTAAGTATTTTGCAACTATTGCCAATAGTGTCATAAATTCGATAGTTCCTCGGACTTTCGATTCTTCCCAATATCTTCACTTGTACCAGTAATACCTTCGACGTTAGCGAAGCAATATGTTCTTAGAAAAATACGAATAGTTTCAACCCTTATGAATTGATTACGAAGATCATCAAAGACATAATAGGACCCCTACAGTTACTCATGAACCACCGTTTTTCGTGAAATATTTTTATCTTACAGGGAAATGTAACAACATTTTCAAAATCTGGATTTGCTTTGTGAATGATCTACAGAGTATGACCATAAATGAACATCAACACATCGGGAATTATTGAATCAATCTTAGAATTCATGAATTTCACCCTTCATTCAAAAATCAGCTAGAATTCAGAGTCTGACTCAATGGTAGAAAAATAAAATATTAAGTAACGAGGAGTATAAGTAACCTATCACGCACCGGCTGTGATTTGTGATTGTGTAGCACTAATTTCTTCGTTTAAACTCATTTTCAATGATCGACAAGACATTGGCAATGACAGCAAGTAGGATTTATGGATATAACTAGATACAATACCAATCTAAAAACTGTTGTACAATAGATTTTCTAAAAATATTATTTTCAATTCATGTCCTCAAAGAATTTGAAGCAAAAATTTCGGGAACGACCGCCATTAATTTACAATGCACGTGTATCACAAATGAGCCATTACCTGATAGCTAACAAATGCGCATTGAACGGTTCAAAATGATTGAAGTAGAAAAACGCTTTCATAAATATCACGATTCAAAGATATTGCCATAATCATCATCTTCATGCGAATGTGGATCGTCAAATAACGCTGAAAATGCTTTCAAATCTCAATAATACACCTGCATGCATTAGGACAATCGATCACAATGATATTGTGTACTGTTCTGAAAGGATAGTAACCTAGTGAAAGAAATGTTACGACACATTATTTTCCATCATCCTTGCTCGCTTGAGTATTCTCACATTGAGCTCAATTCCCAGAACCGTTTTTCACTGACAACGCATTGTGTTCATACAAAACGGTGTCGTTTAAATACCCTGAGCACTTGTCTGCGAGATTTTTCTTGCTTACTTCATCAACTTACAAGATTAAATAACACCGTTGGAGTTGTAAAACAGTTGGAATGGGAACGCTGCGCGAAACTATAAATCTACTCGGGAGAAGAGTAGAACGAAGAACGCCAAGAACAACGTCTTACACCCACGTATCCGAGAGTTGCCTGATAGTTTTTAGCACAGTACAAGAGAACATTATCTGTGACATGTAGTAGAGCGGGCGCTGCGAAACATTCCGTTTGAAAAAACCGATGACCTCATTCTGATTGATGATTTGCGTTGAGAAAGACTTGATGAATAATAATTTGGAGGTTGCCGGACGGAATTATGGTACAGTTTTTTTTTTTCGGTCCTTTAATAGGAGTTTTCGATTCCAACGCTGTAGTTGTTGAAAAAAAATGTTGTAAAGAATGCATCCATTATTATAACAGATACATTTTCCAATATTTAAAATAGCAGTGCTCCGAGTTCTGTGATAACTTTCTTTAAAGTGAATAAATATCGCTACAATTTTAGATAAAAAAAAAGCGAACGAAAAATCATGCTGAACTGGTGAATGAACCAAAAGAAACTATTCAAATGCAGCAAGACGACGCAAAGACGAAATTTCAGACAAATTTGTGAAGTTGTTTGATCCGAATGCTGATGAAGAACACTTCTCGTGGTATAAAAGTTGCATGGCCAGCTACATCAGCGAAGAAAAAATTCGTCGTCGTCACTACATAGAAAGCTGGAAGAAAGAGCTTCATCAACAACACAGGGCGTAGCTGGATCATCAACTGACCTGCAAATCAAAAAGAAGCAACAGCGATTCGTCGAGTGACTCATGATATTCCGTTTGTGGTATACGACGAAAACCAAAATAAAAAAAAGTCATCTTTTAACTGAAATTTCAGCAGCTTTGCTGTTTTTCAATGCGTTGATAATACTATGAAATTTTCACAAAAATTTGTTATGCGAACCACCGGAAGATTTTTATGCAGAAACTTTCAATATCATACATCGTGTTAAAGAAATTACGTTTCATTACCAATATCTTCTAGTAACGAAAGAGGTCGACCAATAGCAAATATCACAAATACAGTTACTGGCTGCTTTTGACAAATTAATGGCGGATATAAAAGACGGTGTTTCGACGATCGCTTTTGAATTGACATACTTGGCTCAACGACTGTACTCGCTGAAGTAGAGGATGTAGTTTTAATCGTGATCTCAAAGTGATGCTGATCGATAAATTTGGTGACAAGGTTTTATTCTCATATCTTACTGAGAGGAAGCAACCTTCTTTGGTTTTCATGGCAGGAAGTTCATTAAGGAAATAGCTGAACGTGTACGTCGGCTAAACTGTAGCAAAATCGTCATGTGTGCTAAGGAATTACGGAAGGAACTATCCACTACTGAACTTATACCAGAGGAAAAGTTGTGTGATGAAATTCTTCTAGAAGATGCCGCGAAGAAATGCACATTCACGCCGAAATAGAAGACTTTCATACAAGCCTCATTAAGCAGTCGAAATCTAAAATTGTCAGGCAATACACTCCATGAAGCATTAGCGGTGTTTAGTGATATATATCAGTGTAACGAACAGAAAGACACCGCAACATACAGCTCTAGCCGAATTCATTCACCACCTACCTAACTAAATCGAAACATATGTTTGTTGAAAAATCTTAGACACTGTGACAAGAACTTCCAAGGGGACATTAAGTGGCGAAGATTACATGACCGTTACAATCATGAGAGTTAATCAACAAAAGAATGATGAAAAGAATACCTCACGGGTATGGCCTAGCTCTCCATGTTGACTAGTCATTCGATATCTGAAGCTAAGCAGCAGAGAAAGACGGCGTCGAAAGCTCATAAAGCTGCAGCAAAGTATTATATCATAGCTCGCAGGCAATATATCAATGAACACAAGATATATTGAGGAATTGCTGCCCTTCGGAAGAGACGTTAATCCGACGGTCCTGAGTCCATGGTTGTTGGACTCGTAAAGGATCCCTGACTCTGGTTGGAATACCAGAGTGTTCGGCAAAATTTCTGGTTGGGGGAAATGTGGTCACCGGAGTCGATGATTGGCCTTGGTAGGGAAAACAGGCCGACGTTGAATAAATCATAAAAAAAAAGAACACCTCAGACACTGCTAAACCGAAACTAACTGAAAGTGACAACAAATATTTATATCAAGTCCTTCAACCAAAATCCCAGCTGGCCATTACAGATGGGATATGAAGACTCCAAAAAATCTTCAAGCTCCAAGGTAATAGGTCTTCTGAATTGTTAGATTCATATTATTCTGCGTTTACAAGCGACAAGGCCGGCGCTAGAAAATTTCGTAACATTATTAATGAACTATTACATTAATAATTAAAAAGAAAATGAAACCTTTTTCCGTCGAAATATGTTCATTCATCTCTCCAGAAGCAGATTGGAGGATTTTCAGCCATATTTTTGTTGCTGTTCGTGAAGGAATTGAACAAGTTCTTATAAATTGTGCAGATTCCGATGTTTTCGTACTCAACATCCACTTTCAGCATAAGCTATCGAATAGTAGTTTTTGAGGGATTTGGTTTGAAGGATCAGCCAAAAAATATCTTTTAAGCTTGGATCCAATTGAAATGTATCTGAAATTATTAGAACTTTTGATGTTTTGTATTTACATCGCTTAAGGGCTGCAATACATGGGCCTCCGAACTTACTCCAATTCGGTTATGAGAGACGAGATGGAAAGTTGTACCCGGTGCAAATGGCAAAACCACCTATGATTTGACAATTTTAGAACAATTAAATGCATCGACAATAATTGTCAAAACTTACCTGAATGAATTTTCACTACTTATTAATAGGTAAACCACTTTTTTTATTGAATTTGTATTGAATTAGATCATGCCGTTTTTCTCCATACCTTACCTTAACCAGGTGTTAATAGTCAATAACAATTTTTCTTTCGCAGCCACAGCGATGGAAGCGAAAACTATTATAGGACCGAAAAAAAAACTGGACCATAATTCCGTCCGGCAACCTCCACAATATAATTAATTAAGTCTTTCTTTACTCAAATCATCAATCAGAATGAGGTCATCGGTTTTCTCAAACGGAATGTTTCGCAGCGCTTGCACTATAGGACAGATTGACAAATTTGAGAATCGCATTGGAGTCGTGTATCGAACGGAAATATTTGGGGACCAACGACTGAATGAAAAATGAATGTTTGTTACGGTTATGATTTTACAATCATTCGTAACAATCTGTATATAGATAATGGGAGAAAAACTTCGAAAAATATCTTCTCAATTGGCTTTGTTTTATATAACCCTATCTTATGAAAAATTATTTTATTACCTTTGAGAATTCTATCAGGTAGCAAGGGACTGTTTACTCAAGTCAGGTCAAACACTAAGATGTCATAATTCACTTCCTAGGAATAGTAATCACATCGTCAAACTAACCACACAGGAATTATTTTGTGATTTTAGTTGTCAAAACAATGCAACAGGTTAGGATTTCAAATTGAAGGTTATTTTGAAATGTCATATCTGCAACTTGTCGGACAAGGTCGTGTTCATGTGTCTCAAACGACAAATCTCACTTGCATAGCCGTAGGTGAAGTTTTCGATGGGATATAAAATAAATAGTTGGTTATCTCAGAGTAGGCAGCAATATGATTGTTCCAGCTTGACAAATATTGGTCGGAGAATATTTGCATGCAGGTTGGAAACGATTGTTTGTGCTTTTCTAGTTTATTTAGGCCATTAGTATATTTGTGAATTTCCTTCCGAAAGTGTACCACACTGGCAATTTGGTTACTTTTGAAATGCTTGATTGGCAGCAGTGCGTACTTCCGCATTCTTCGTGATTTTTCGCATATTGGCGATTTCTAATTGGTGTAAGGTGATATATGACACCTGAGGAAGTGTTTTTCCGATTTCTTCCCTTTTTTGGCCAAGACCACCCACTCGTGATAATGTCGGTTTGAGTGCTCAGTATTCCGTAGAGGAACAGTGGTTTCATCTCATCGTTTCTATAAATGAAATAGTTTCCGAAGTACTGTGAAACTACCCGATGTATGGGGGATTTGATTTAGAAAGATGGATTTGTAAGAAATTATGAATTTCTTTTCGGCGTTGCCCGGCTCTTTGAAAACACATGTTCTGAAACCTTCGTGGACTCGAAGGTAAAGTATTTTCTGAAAATATTCTTATTAGGTAGTAAACAAACGTTATTCTTGACTTCAGGTTTCTTTTCTACGGATGAATTTTGTATGATGTACTCGATGATCTAGGAATTTCAATTGGCATGACTTCATGGATTTCACTACCCAATATACCTATCTTCCATTTGCACATTGAAGTTGGATTTGGCGATATTCCTCCATTATTCGCATTCCATTGCTAGAATAGGATTGCTGTACCTCTACATCAGAGACTTCCTGTTTAATTTGGTATTCCAGTGAAGTATTTTTTCGAATCATTAGTACAGTCGAGATTGGCCTATCCCAAAAGGAGGTAGGACTCGGATCCATTCTTTGCCTGGAAAGTGTGGCGTATGAAGAACCACAGGATTATCCTCTTCGAGTAGGTTGGCTCGGTTTCTGAGGTTGGTGACACCGGAAGAATATCAGAAATTCTCCACTGGATTTGGTATCCTAGACAGTATTCGTCAAACTGCTAGTACAGTCGAGATTGGCCTATCCCAAAAGGAGGTTAGGACTCGGATCCATTCTTAGTCTGGAAAGTAGCGAGTGAAGAACCCCTGGTCGAAACCTTACTTGGTGGTGAATGAGTGAATGAGAGAACAACCCATCTTCCACGTATTGGGAAACTTCCTATCAACCTGTTCTATCACCCCTGCAGTTGTCAGTCAGTTCCGGAGGAGGAATCTACTACAACCTTAAGATGAGTATTTCTTTAGTGAAATTCATGTAAAATAACCAGTTGTTTGTTTATTTGGAATTGTTAACATTTCTATGTATTTTATTGATATTAGGTCACTTATAAAGAGTGAAATTTTGGTATATATATTTGAAAGGGAATTTTGAGTAACGTCATACTTGATTGATACAATTGTGTATATTGTTTTTTTAAATTAATGTAACCTGATTCTCTAGAGTTAATGGCCACTGGAGTGAACCAAGTCTCACTCGATTAGTCCTGTACACCATCTGCAATTGCACTACGGTAATACCACCATATGTGTTTTATGAAATTTTGGTTTAATCTGATTGGAAGGACTGAATTGTACTCAGCCTCAATGCATTAAATAGACATAGTTTGGATTTTTATGTGAATCCTATATCACCTTGCAGAACAACTAAACTAAAGAAAAACTGTTTCAAGTAATTGGAAGTTGGATGATATTTTGAGCTGCAACTCTGCGCTGTACCAAGTTTTGAAGCTTTTACTGTGTCATTTCTCCATAGTTCAAAATGTTACAATTAATTGTTGACCGTTTACTTAAGGATGAACTCATTTTTGAAATAAATTGCAGAGGAGGACTTGCAGATGATACTCATAATTGTGATGATTTGAGAAAAATTCTTAGGGAATTACTAAATTTAGAAAAAGAAGGAAAATCATTTCGAGTAACACTCCAATTGAATTCAAAAAATGAACTTGATATAATTTCCAAAAAATTGGATGAAATTGAAATTTTACTTACGGGTACAATCACTCAAAATTCAGCAAAAAAGGTTGAGGCAAAACTTTGTCATACATTGAACAGGATTGAAAGAGTTGATTCGAATGGGAAACAGGATGAATGTGAGCAAAAGGCTAAGCTTCTCACGAAGGCACTTGGGTTTGTTAATAGTTTAAAAAACAAACAAAGTACTTTGCAAAAATCAGCAGATACTTCAATACCCATTGATTTAATGTATCAGAATCAAAACTTCTCTAATGCTAAAGCTACTTCTACTCCTAACAAAAACAATACATCAGTTAACAATGGTGAAGGTGATCTTCATAATCTTTTAGAAAAAATGTGTAATACTAGTATAAAAGAAATTAATAAGTGGGAATTAAAATTCAATGGGGAAAATGAAATGGGCATAAATGGATTTTTTGAAAGAATTGAGGAACTTAGTGAAGCAAGAAATGTTACCAAGGAGCAACTTTTCAAAAGTGCTATAGAATTATTTGAGGGAAAAGCTCTCATATTCTTCAGGTCTATCAGAGACAGAGTTCAGGACTGGGATAGTTTATGTAAATACTTTAGAGAGGAATTTTTACCAAGAAATTATTATGAAAAATTGTGGGAGCAAATCAAAACTAGAACTCAAGGTGAGAAAGAATCTGTCGGCATTTATGTTGCATACATGAACAACTTGTTCAAAAGAGTAGGCTCTTTCATTGATGATGATGTAAAATTAAAACTAATCAGAAAAAATTTGTTACCCTTCTATCAAAGTCAGCTTATGTTAGTTGAAATCGACTCAGTGGAACATCTAATTGATTTGTGCAGAAAACTAGATCAAGCTAAAGATTCAGTCATGAACTTTGTCCCTCCAACTTTTGATAAGTCTGCTATTGAAACAGATCTTGCATATAACAAAGGTGCAGTTCGAAGAAAGATCGATGGGATTGACAGTAAAAAGCCACAAGTTGCATTTGTAGAGGAGCAAAAGAAAAGTGAAATCGAAAATGAAAGAGAGTTGGGTGACAGATGGTATAAAGAAAATAGTTCTATTGGGAGAAATTCAAGTTCTGATAGAAATTTTAGGGATCAAGGTAGGGAAAGAATTTCAAGAGATAATAGTAACTCTTCAAGGCAAACCAGTACTGATAGGGCTAGATTCCTTAAAGATTTCAGTTATGATAGGAGCAGTTCAAGAGATCATGGAAATGATAGGAATAGGTATGTAAGAGATTCAAGTTCAAACAGAAATTATGAACAGGGTAGATTCTCGAGGAGAGATAACTTTCAGGTTAATAGAGAGGACAGTTCTCCTAGCAATAAATTTTATGGAAATAGAAATGGTAGTTCTCAGAGGTATACTAGAGATAGTAGTCCAAACAGGTATAAAGATAACAGTTCCAATAGATATAGAGATAACAGTTCCAATAGATATAGAGATAACAGTTCCAATAGATATAGAGACAATAGTTCTAATAGATATAGAGATAAAAGTTTTAATAGATTTAGGGATAATAGTTCCGATAGGTATAGAAACAACAGTGCTCATAGAAATAATTTTCATGATAAAGACTCTAGCAGAAATAGAAATTTTTCTGATAGAAATACTTTATCAAATATTGAAAGGGCTAATAATGTAAATAGAAGTACTAACTTTAGACATAATCAAAATTTTACCAGTAATCAAAGTTTTAGGGATAATCAGAGGGAAACAATTTGTTATAAATGTAATGGGAAAAATCATATTGCCAAATATTGTGCCATGAAAAAGTCAAAAAACTAGAATCAAAGGTGTTTCAAGATCGTGAACATCCTTTTACAGAACTTTCAAAATCGATCTGCTCTATTTCTACTTTCAATAGTCATGAAAATTTCAACTCTCATATCATTGATGATTTTGATTTGAATACAATCTGTACAAAAAGTGAAATAACTTGCTTTAATTCGCAGAACAAACCAGTTTTAGACTATATGCTATCTCAAGTGGGAAATAATGAATGTCCATATGTTCAAGTGTCTGTGTATGGTTGTGAAATGAGTGGTTTACTGGATAGCGGAGCAAATAGGGTATTTTTGGGAAATAAAGGATATGAGATTCTACTTGGAATTGGTATAAAACTGAAACCTTCTCTTATTACGCAATGTATAGTTGCTAATAACGAAACCATTGAATGCATCGGAATTATGACAATTCCTATCAGGCTTAAAGACAAAGTACAAGTTTTTGATGCGATAGTTGTACCAACATTGAAACATACCATAGTTTTGGGAACAGAATTTTGGATAAAGATGTCACTTATTCCAGATTTGAGAAATGGGGAATTTTATTTCAACGATAATGCTGATAGTAAGGATAAAAATATAGTATTGAATGTTATTCAGACAGCTGATGATTTGTGTTTTGAACAAAAAGTTAAATTAGAAAATATTGTTGATGAATACTTTGATTCTATAAAAGATGTTAAACTTGGCTGTACAAACTTAATTGAACATAAAATTGTAACTAATAGCCCTCCTATAAAATCTAGATATTATCCAGTTAGTAAATATATGCAAGATAAAATCGATGAGGAAGTTTCAAAAATGCTGGAACTTGGAGTAATTGAAAGAAGTGACTCGGGTTGGAGTTCGCCTATCCTGATGGTACCAAAACAAGATGGAAATTTTCGATTTTGTGTCGATTTTCGTAAACTTAATGCAGTTACAGAAAAATGTGCCTACCCCTTACCATACATTAGTTCAATTCTTGATAAACTTGGAAATGCTCGTTATCTAACTAGTCTCGATATCAAATCTGCTTATTGGCAAATTAAAATGAGCGAAGATAGTAAAAAGTATACTGCTTTCACAATTCCTGGTAGAGGATTATTTCATTTTGTTCGTATGCCTTTCGGTTTAACCAACGCGCCATCGACATTTGAGGCTCTAGTTGACAGAATTTTTGGTACAGAACTTGAACCGTTTTTATTCAAATACTTAGACGATATAATTATTTCAACCACAGATTTTGATACACATCTTAGGATTTTGAAAGAAGTTTTTCAACGATTAAAACATGCTGGCTTAACCTTAAATAAAGAAAAATGTAAATTTTGTCGAGATGAACTCAAATATATCGGTTATATTGTCAATAGGTCAGGTCTCAATGTAGATCCAGAAAAAGTGTCTGCCATAGTCGATATGCCACCTCCCAAGACTCCAAAGCAAGTCAGAAGACTCATAGGAATGGTTTCCTGGTACAGAAAATTTATACCTAACATGTCAAGTATAGTTGCCCCGTTGACGGCATTAACACGTAAAAATGTAAAATTCAAATGGACACCAGATTGCGAAAAAGCTTTCAGAGATATCAAGAATGCACTAATTTCACCACCCATACTTTCTTGTCCAAATTTTGACCAACCTTATATACTACAGACTGACGCTTCATCTTATGGACTAGGTGCTGTTTTGAGCCAATATTATAATGGCAAAGAACATGTTATTGCATACATTTCGAGAACACTCAATAAAAACGAAATGAAATATACTGTTACAGAAAAAGAGTGTTTAGCTGTAATTTGGGCGTGTGAGAAGTTGCGTTGTTATCTAGAGAGTCCTATTCCATTCACATTAATCACTGATCATCATAGTTTACTTTGGATGCATAATTTAAAAAATCCAAATGGTCGCTTAGGGCGATGGGTACTAAGGCTACAGGAATTTAACTTTAAAATCGTTCATAGACCTGGAAAAGATCATGTTGTTCCCGATTGTCTATCACGCGCTATTCCAGGAAACAAGTATGAAATAGATGAATGCAAGGTTATAAAGACGGATAGTGAAGTGAGTGAGAAAACAACAGGGGATGATGAGATAGGTTTTGACAGGAGTATGATTGAAAAGGATAAGTGGTATGTTCAAATGGGTGAGAAAGTTAGGCAACAACCTTTGAATTATTCGAACTGGCGAATTAGTGATGATGGAATTCTGTACAAACACATAAGGGATAATATTTTCAACGAAAACATTGATAATTGGAAAATAGTTGTTCCGAAGGCATGTAGAAGTGGTATATTGAAAAGATCACATTGTGATGAAAAATCTGGTCATTTGGGTGTTTATAAAACCTATCATCGAATTCTTTCTCGCTTTTATTGGTCAAAATTGAAAACAGACTGTAGTAGATTTGTGAAAAAATGTAAAATTTGTTCTGAGCAAAAACCTGAACAACGTATGAAAGCTGGTGAAATGGGTTCCAAACCTAATATAACTAGATGCTGGCAATATATATCCACTGATATCATTGGTCCTTTAGTACGTAGTTCACAGCAAAATAAGTATATTCTAACAGTTTGTGATTATTTTAGTAAATTTTCTCTATTTTTCCCAATGAGAACAGCAAATTCTAAAACAGTTATAAAGTTACTGGAAGATAACGTATTTCTTTTATTTGGAATTCCAGAATATCTCAGGACAGATAATGGTGTTCAATTCAAAAGCAAAGAGTTCATTCAATTTGCTGCAGGATATGGAGTAACAATTTTAACAAATCCTTTGTATCACCCTGAACCCAATTTCTCAGAACGGTATAACCGAATTATAAAAACTATGATTTCTTCATTCATAGAAGACAACCAAAAAGTTTGGGACAAAAATTTAGCGAAACTTTCATGTGCTTTAAGAACTGCTAGATCGGAAGTAATTGACAACACACCATACTTTGTGAACTTTGGAGTAGAAATGATTACAGATGGAAAACAGTATAAAGAGGATAGAGCAAAAACAAGAGTAATAGATGATTCAGTAACAAAAAAGGAAAAAACACAGGTAGTTAGTACTAAATCGGAGAAACTAGTTAAGATTCGAGAGTTTGTAATTAATAAATTGAAACAGGCACATCTAAAAACTACCAATCATTACAATTTGAGACATAGGCCAGTAAAACTGGAAGTTGGAGACTTTGTATGGAAGAAAAATTATTCCTTATCAGATGCTACAAAAAATTTCACTGCAAAATTAGGAAAAAAATTCACAGGACCTTTTAAAGTATTGAAGAAGTGTGGAATAAATACTTACGAGTTAATTGATAGAAATGGAAATACTAAGGGTAAATGGCACATAAAAGATTTAAAACCTGATGAAACTTTGGAACCCCATGAGAAATGGTGATCCATCCACCTCTGTTTTTAGAATTTTATCCCATGAATGATTGAATGTGTGATTGCATGTTTGTAAAAAAAAAAAAAAATCTTCGATTTTTTTTAATGGAACAAAGGGGAGTATGTTACGGTTATGATTTTACAATCATTCGTAACAATCTGTATATAGATAATGGGAGAAAAACTTCGAAAAATATCTTCTCAATTGGCTTTGTTTTATATAACCCTATCTTATGAAAAATTATTTTATTACCTTTGAGAATTCTATCAGGTAGCAAGGGACTGTTTACTCAAGTCAGGTCAAACACTAAGATGTCATAATTCACTTCCTAGGAATAGTAATCACATCGTCAAACTAACCACACAGGAATTATTTTGTGATTTTAGTTGTCAAAACAATGCAACAGGTTAGGATTTCAAATTGAAGGTTATTTTGAAATGTCATATCTGCAACTTGTCGGACAAGGTCGTGTTCATGTGTCTCAAACGACAAATCTCACTTGCATAGCCGTAGGTGAAGTTTTCGATGGGATATAAAATAAATAGTTGGTTATCTCAGAGTAGGCAGCAATATGATTGTTCCAGCTTGACAAATATTGGTCGGAGAATATTTGCATGCAGGTTGGAAACGATTGTTTGTGCTTTTCTAGTTTATTTAGGCCATTAGTATATTTGTGAATTTCCTTCCGAAAGTGTACCACACTGGCAATTTGGTTACTTTTGAAATGCTTGATTGGCAGCAGTGCGTACTTCCGCATTCTTCGTGATTTTTCGCATATTGGCGATTTCTAATTGGTGTAAGGTGATATATGACACCTGAGGAAGTGTTTTTCCGATTTCTTCCCTTTTTTGGCCAAGACCACCCACTCGTGATAATGTCGGTTTGAGTGCTCAGTATTCCGTAGAGGAACAGTGGTTTCATCTCATCGTTTCTATAAATGAAATAGTTTCCGAAGTACTGTGAAACTACCCGATGTATGGGGGATTTGATTTAGAAAGATGGATTTGTAAGAAATTATGAATTTCTTTTCGGCGTTGCCCGGCTCTTTGAAAACACATGTTCTGAAACCTTCGTGGACTCGAAGGTAAAGTATTTTCTGAAAATTTTCTTATTAGGTAGTAAACAAACGTTATTCTTGACTTCAGGTTTCTTTTCTACGGATGAATTTTGTATGATGTACTCGATGATCTAGGAATTTCAATTGGCATGACTTCATGGATTTCACTACCCAATATACCTATCTTCCATTTGCACATTGAAGTTGGATTTGGCGATATTCCTCCATTATTCGCATTCCATTGCTAGAATAGGATTGCTGTACCTCTACATCAGAGACTTCCTGTTTAATTTGGTATTCCAGTGAAGTATTTTTTCGAATCATTAGTACAGTCGAGATTGGCCTATCCCAAAAGGAGGTAGGACTCGGATCCATTCTTTGCCTGGAAAGTGTGGCGTATGAAGAACCACAGGATTATCCTCTTCGAGTAGGTTGGCTCGGTTTCTGAGGTTGGTGACACCGGAAGAATATCAGAAATTCTCCACTGGATTTGGTATCCTAGACAGTATTCGTCAAACTGCTAGTACAGTCGAGATTGGCCTATCCCAAAAGGAGGTTAGGACTCGGATCCATTCTTAGTCTGGAAAGTAGCGAGTGAAGAACCCCTGGTCGAAACCTTACTTGGTGGTGAATGAGTGAATGAGAGAACAACCCATCTTCCACGTATTGGGAAACTTCCTATCAACCTGTTCTATCACCCCTGCAGTTGTCAGTCAGTTCCGGAGGAGGAATCTACTACAACCTTAAGATGAGTATTTCTTTAGTGAAATTCATGTAAAATAACCAGTTGTTTGTTTATTTGGAATTGTTAACATTTCTATGTATTTTATTGATATTAGGTCACTTATAAAGAGTGAAATTTTGGTATATATATTTGAAAGGGAATTTTGAGTAACGTCATACTTGATTGATACAATTGTGTATATTGTTTTTTTAAATTAATGTAACCTGATTCTCTAGAGTTAATGGCCACTGGAGTGAACCAAGTCTCACTCGATTAGTCCTGTACACCATCTGCAATTGCACTACGGTAATACCACCATATGTGTTTTATGAAATTTTGGTTTAATCTGATTGGAAGGACTGAATTGTACTCAGCCTCAATGCATTAAATAGACATAGTTTGGATTTTTATGTGAATCCTATATCACCTTGCAGAACAACTAAACTAAAGAAAAACTGTTTCAAGTAATTGGAAGTTGGATGATATTTTGAGCTGCAACTCTGCGCTGTACCAAGTTTTGAAGCTTTTACTGTGTCATTTCTCCATAGTTCAAAATGTTACAATTAATTGTTGACCGTTTACTTAAGGATGAACTCATTTTTGAAATAAATTGCAGAGGAGGACTTGCAGATGATACTCATAATTGTGATGATTTGAGAAAAATTCTTAGGGAATTACTAAATTTAGAAAAAGAAGGAAAATCATTTCGAGTAACACTCCAATTGAATTCAAAAAATGAACTTGATATAATTTCCAAAAAATTGATCGAAGGTTTGACAGTGGTGTTGGTGAAACTATACAATACGGTGCAAATGTAAGGAACGAATTGATTTTTGTCATATTTGGTTGAGATATCATAATAGTTATTTATGATATAAGTGCTTGAAGTGATATTTTATTTTGTGTGAAAGGAAGTTTGGGACAAGACGCCGAAGGCTTGAAATGGTGTGATCAGAAAAATGTCAGTGGCAAAGAGGCCAGTGAAAAAGTGCTTCTTGTATACTTTGAAGAAAAGTCGAAAATATGGAAATCGTCAACGCTTTGGGTGAATTACTCTATGTTGAAGTCGATGATGAACATAAATAATCATGATATAAGCAGATATTACAAGCTTGTCAAAGTCAAAAAAATCACTTTTAGCACTAGTGCTCAAAATGATTTACTTCCCACACCAGTGTCATAAAATGGAATTTTAGACACTGACAGCATGCGTCAAAAATTATGCTTCTACTGACGTTTTTAGAAAAAATAAATTCCACTATCCACTATGGTCCGAATTTCAATCGATGATTCGACTAACATTTCTTTTCCAGTTTTGTTACTAAATTTTTTGGCTTCGAGTGCTTACACAAAGCCGACAATCTATACTTGAAAACATCAATCTAAATTTTCTGACGTCACTTATGGTTGTATGGAGAAAGTAAAAGTTTTTCAAAGTATCTGTCGCATGAACCACATTCCTAGAAAAAATATCAATGGAGTCATCAGACTTACATAGACGAAAACCTGACAAAGAAATAATAAGTATTTGTGAATTTATTTTTCATTTCCACGCCACACTCCCAATTGTGTTTATTCTGCTATTATGATAAGAAAAGTGGCCACTAGGATCACCAAATCACTGGAAACTTCACGTAGCCTGAATGGCTAGATATACACCTGTTTTTTCTGTCATTCAAATCGCTCGCATAGTTTTGAAGTTACCGATGATTTCAGTTTCCGCCTTTTTAAAATACATCCGTCGGGCACATTTCACAACACACCGCTCTCATCGTAGCGTGTTACTCATTATTTGTTATCAAATTCACCCTATGTTCGACCACAAACTGTTTCTAACTAAATTTCATTCGATGTCACAACGATATTGAAAATATTTCAGTAGATTTTGATAACGGTTTCCAAAAAGGACAATCTCATAACTAATTTGAAAGAAAAGAAACAACATACATAAGTGATTATTGTGATGTGAATTCCAAGAATCCTGATTGGTGGAGAGGACATAGCTATATTTTCGCAAGAAGGGTGCTACTTCCTCAATTTCGTCTGGTGGCTCATTTTCAGACCCTCTTCTCCAAGGAAAACCCAAAACTCACCTCCTCAAAACTTCCTTCTCCCTACAAAAATAATCATACTCAAAAAAATGGAGAAGGTATGTCTTTGGCATGTTTTTGGATGTTTTGGGGTCAACTTTGACGCGGTCTGTCTCGACAGTTGATCATCATAGGGCATTCTGTCTTATCGCATTCTCTTTCTATCCTAGTTCATGAAAGTTGGAATGCATTTTTCTCGTTCGAGACTTCAAAAATGCACTGTTATGTCAAAATATATGAAGAACGGTGTTTTGGGTGATTACAGGTTGAATTTTCAGCCTTCACGTCTTGAAAAGTAGTGGTAATGCTCGGAGACAATTTTTGTTTTTCTCCAGTTGATTTGGCAAATTCCAGTCCAGAAATAAGGAATCACAATGAACACTTCAAACCAACATAAACACTATTATGTTTTTTTCCAGATTTACTTATGCTTCTAATGATCTACAAGGCTCAGATACGACCTGTCATGGAATACAGTTTCCATGTGTGGGGTTCGGCACCAAAACATTCATTTAGGCTTCTCGATTCCATTCAGATAAAGGCAATTCGTCTTGTTGGTGATTCTTCGCTCAGAGACTCGCTCACTACATTGGAACATGGTAGAATGGTTGGAGACTTGTCTCTCTTCCATAGATACTTTCACGGTCGATACTCTTCCGAATTCTTATCAATCGTTCCACCCCATGGCAATATCTACACGAATGACTCGATGAGTACAGAATTTCCACCCCTTTGTTGTAAATTTGGAAACCTGTCGAACCTCTCTTGCTAAGGACTATTTCTTCAGTAGAACAGCTGAGCTTTGGAACTCCTTGCTGGAAGAGGTTTTTTCTGAGGCTCAAAAACTCCAGAAATTCCATGTGAATGTTAATTCGTACCTTCTGTCCCTTGATTCAAGCGGTGTTCTTCGAACATTACAGGGCTTTCCTTTCGTGTGAATATACATATGAAAAACAGCTTACTACAGTTTATATCAGAAATATTTTGATCCTCCTTCCTAATGTACTGAAGATGTAAGTTATAATGATAGTTTCATTCAGATTCCTAATGCAAATTGGATAATGATTACGTGATCTGTGTATTCCTGTATTCCCGCATCAGTACTGTTCCATCCCTGATACAAGAAATGCAGAGGTCTGTAGTCAGTAATCTGTTCAATGAATCATACTGGAATGATGCACCCGTTAGTTATGTGAGTGATAAATAATATCCTTTATTACTTCTGAAAATTGCTCGTGAGAAAACTGCCGGTGAATTCATAGCCATAGATCCGAATCAAACCTGGAAAAAACGAAATGCGGTCCTGTCTCTAGTAAATTGTCTAGTTTGACAAAAAATATCACAGTTTTCTCTACGATTCTCATTAACAATAGGTTCACAAAACCGCGTCACGCGTTTGGCTATGAGATTGCCCATTATCAGTGGAAAACGTACAAGAAAATGTGATATTTTTTGTTGAATACGAATTGACATCAACTATTAGGTAGGTCAATTTAATCGTTTGTTTTTCGAATGGTAATCGAAATGACAATATATGCATTTTCCAATGTCTCTGTTGTCATTTGATCGATAGGTATTCACCCATTTCGGAAATAACACAATGGAATAGGAAATAACGAATGAACTGGTAGAATCTGTTGAGAATCTCGTGCACGACATATAACAAAAAATTATTCAACGAGCATATAATGATGGCTATTATTTACGAGGTGGAGTTTACGGCAACGTGCCACAGGTGATTAATCATTAATCACTTTCGTAATTAATGGGTATTATTAAGGTCGAGCAAAAAGACGTATAATGGGTCCATTGAAGGCGTGGAAAAAAAACTTTTAACAACCTGATTTTTCAATCTAATCTTTCAAACTTTGACTCATAATGTACGTGCTGTTTTTCGAATCACAGATTGAATCTGCTCGTTTCGGGATTGAAGCCAATACTTGATTTCTCAACTAAAGTTGGAGATGAGTCTTTCATAACACCAAATTTATATTGCATGCACTCGACGCAAGTTTCGGCATAAGATTGATATCAATCTTGATCTGTCACCTGTTGATTGAATCTGAATCATGAGATGAGGGATTAACATGTGTTTCCCTCGATATGGCCAAGAATTCAGCTCAAAAGAATAGTTGACCATAAATTCGACCGTTAAATGACTATGAAGATTATCATACCGGCCCTAAGAGATGGTACATATTAGCTTGCTACCCGTAGTCCGAATGCTATTCTGTTTGCAACTACGCCACTATCGTTTTTGTTTCTTCTACCACCTGCTTAATAGTCTCAGGCCTCTCACCTCAAATCCGCACACGAAGCAACGTTCATTGTTGTTTTTTATTGAGAATCTTTCAACATTTTTGTCCAGTGATCGGGTTGTGCCAGTGTTGTCTACGACTCTTGCTCCTATTCGATTCAGATACTGAAGCACTGTCAACGGCGGTTCAATTCGAGGTCATAACGGAGAAATAGCTAGCCATACACGCAGATACCAAACATTTGGTTGAGATCGTCTTGTACCAGTCTGTCTATTCAAAACGTCCTGAATTCAACCTCGATCGTCAGCTATAGGACATACTCCAGTCATTACGTCGGAAAAATCGGGTTAGAAATGCAAATGAACCGAGAAAGCCAAATTGTAGATATTATGTTGGGGGGGGGGGGGAGGGGGCTAGAAATGCTTAAGTTCAAATTGTCGACCAAAATAACCTTGTGAGTTTTTCGCCATTTTGAAAAAGGGTTAAATTCAGTTTTTTCATGATTACTCGGTTTCCCGTTGAGATACGAAAATTTTTATTGAATACTTTTTTGTTGCTTTTTGCACGATCTACAATTAAGGTGTCATACATTTCTCACGTATCGATCATCGTTATCGAGATATCGATGAAAACAAGCATAAATTTGGGGAGAACAAATTGTTTTTCGCTATTTTCTTTTTTCTTATGAGAGATATCGGGAAATGTTTGAAAATAAACTTGTAGAGCGTGTCCAGACCTACAATTTTTTTTTTAAATTTTCTATTTCCGACAGAAGTTACGACCTCTAGCGCGCCGCAAAGTCAATAATACTGTGTCCGGTTTTTATGTAGCCGCTCGCACGGTTCTATCCACACGTCAGGGAATTATTGCAATACAAAATAAATTGATAAACCAGCCAAATTATATATCAAATACATGAAATTTATAATAATAATAATTGTTATGCAGCAAAAATAATAATTACAGGCAGTCATTTTTTTCACGGCGTTTTTATGATCCTGGCTGTTCAATTTTCTCCTTGGTAGACTCTTCTAGTCGTGAAACTTCGTCAATCGCAGAAAATGGTGCAGTGACGGTCAAAAAAATCGTCATCGTTATCATCGTTGAATAAAATATCGACTCTGGCGACATTGTCGCACGTCTGTCCACTATAGTGAAGCCAAATAACGGAGCAACTAATTCCTGCTCTCCTGCACCCACCAGCAGCTCAACATTTTCCTTTACATTTGCACGAAATGAGATTTAGAGGTTCAGGTGGAGCGGGTGCGGCTGTGGTTCAAATTGGTTCAAGCCCGTAATTACTCTGTCGCCAACCCCATTCCTGAGGATCTTTGAAAATTCCGAGCCACGTTTGTACTTGAAGATATGTCCGGAAAACGTGTTGGCGGACTGCGTTTTCCGTTGGTGGGAGTAGTGAAAGATTATTCGTCTCATGAAAGAATGTAGGCTTTCACGGCCGGTGTGAATACATCTCTGGTTTTTCGGGCTTGAGGGCCGTGTGGTGGAATTTTGACTTCCGGAGCTTTCAGCTACATCTGCGGCAGCCATCTTCAGCGGCGTGGTCTTAATTGAACTTCTCTATGTGAGTTTACTACGACTGATTGCAAATCTGGAATTGACTCGTTTTTATTTTTCGTTCCGCCAGCGTTCTCTTGGTCGTCCGATTCCCTGGTTCTAGCTGGTCTTAGCTGTTCTTAGAACTTGATACCAAATTTTTTTGTGATTGAGATACATAAGCACAAGGATAACTTCAACAGAAAGAAAGAGGGACTAAAGGACCCCGCACTAATCTTATGGAAAACCGGTTTCGGTGAAAATCGCTGAAATTTCAATATGATGTCGCCCATGCCATCCTGAATAAAAGTTATCATTGCGCCAACTCTCTGAATGCCCGCGTTTGGATTCTACAGGGGGTCAAAGTTCGATATTTTGACGATTTTTCAAAAAATCCGGAATTTCATTTTCATTGTATCGATCTGAATTTTTATAATGGAATAGTCCACAATATGTGCATCAAAAAGTTCAAATGACAAAAGTTTCTAGAATCAAAACTGGCGGGTATACAGAGGGTTGAACTTTGTTTTTGGTAATTTTTATCGAACTTTTTTTGAGAAAATATTCGTTTTCCTGCAGATCCATGTGCAATTGATGTTACTTACAGTACATAAGAGGGCGATCATATTTTGCATTTGAACTAACCATCCAACTTTAAATATTTGAAAGGTACGGGGCGATCAAAAATATATTTTCAATTTCGGAAAAATGTATCCCTTTGTATAGTCAGCTTTCACCAATATATTCAGCTGATTTTTTGAAACTATGTAGCTAACATACATACAAATGTGTCAACGTCTGTGCTCATTAATCTGAATCCAAATAAAGTTGCGGCGATGGTCCAAAAAATATGGAGAAGGGATGTTTCGGAATAATTTAGAAATGATTTCTAAAATCGTCCGTGAATTTCTTTTATTTTCTGATATAATGTAGATGAGTTATTATTGATCAAAAAGTTCTACAGTGCCTACCACGCGAATGCCACGGTTTGAATTATACAGGGTTTTGAAGTATAGTATTTCCTTGATTTCTGGAATAATCAATAATTTCTTTGTAACGGAAAATAATATTGTTTACTAGACAAACTTCGAAACATTTCAATGACCAAATTATCTGAAATGAGAATTTATGAATATACAAAGGTTGGTCCAAAAAAAAATTTTTTTTTTCAAAAATATAAGTATCCGTTTACTATTCATATTTTTTATATATTCAGAAACTCTATTAGGACCAGGACCACCTTGTCTCCACCCGATGTTTTAGGAAAATCCAGTTTTGATTGTGGCCCCGGATGGATATATACTGAGTATTCAAGGACCTTATTTCTCAGACGCTCGCAACAATGACGCAAGAATTTTGGAGAATCAGTTTGAAAGAAACTTAGAAGACATGAGGGGATGGTTTAATGAAGGTGACATTTTTGTTGTGGATCGGGGTTATCGAGATGCCATACCCTTACTGAATAATCTTGGCATACAATATGAAATGCCCGCGATTGTTCTACGAGGGCAACAACAGCTTTCCACCGAGGAAGCAAATAAATCTCGATTAGTGACGAAAACTAGATGGATAGTTGAAGCAAGAAATGGACATTTGAAAAGCATGTTTAAGTTTTTTGATAAAACGATCGAAATGCCACACGTACACAATCTTAGCGATCTATATCAAATCGCTGGTGCACTCATCAACAGCTTCCACCCCCCAGTCTCAATGAGAGGTGCCAATGCTCAGCTGGCACAAGAATTGTTACGAAAATCACAGGAGGTAAATGTCGTCCAGGCTCGAGTGGAAGTGGACAATCTTCATCTGAGAAATGGTCAATGGGTCCGTATGAATGGAAACCTGATTCCAAACTTTCCTCGCCTTACGATAGAATATCTAAGAGATTTGACCGTAGGTATATACCAAGTTAAACTTTCACCTTCGTATATACAGGATAAATTGCAAAGGGAAGAAAATGAAGAGTTTCAGGTCGATATTTTCGAAGAGGAACCTGGATTCATGAGAGTCAGGGTTTTTTCGAGGTTCAGAAATGCCACAAAATATCAACTGTGGATCGAATATAATGATGGAGAAGAACCTGATGAACCAAACGAGCCCATATTAGGATATTTTTGTACTTGTAAAACCGGCGCCAGAACTTTAGGAACATGTGCGCATGTTGCCAGTGTTCTATGGTATCTTGGTCATGCTCGACATGACCCCAACAGTCGATACCCCTCAAGTTCCCTACTAAACTCAGTAAAGGACGCGGCAAATAGACCACAACAAATGGTTCCTGATGGTGCGCTTGAAATAGTTGGGTAGTGAAACGATGACAGTCATGCCGGTGAATAAACTCCTCACAATTCATTTGAATAACATCTCAAAAAACCCAAGACCGGTATGTAGGTGGTCAATTTGGATGCATTACATTTCGTCTGAAGTCTAATTCTTTATTGCGATAGAAATCACTTGCATCCTCATTCTTCATTGCAATTGAATTAACTGCAGATTCAATCATTGTAATGGAAGATTTTTCCAATTATTGCAGAATGTCGCATGCTCTATTCAGTGATATCTATATAAGACCTACCCTACACTGATGAGGGGCAAAACCCCGAAACCGGTATAACTCGTTTCGGAAAACGAAATATGAATCGTCCGAAAGGCTGTCTTCATGGAAAAAATGTACTTGCTGAATTGATTCGACTCAGTTCAGTAGCTGTTGTAGTACTATCATCATTTCTGTTTTCTCTGAATCAGCCCATATGCTTGGAATCGTGCTGAATTCATGTTATGTACTTACTTTAATTCATATTTCATATATCTGTCAGTTGCGGTCGCAATTTTTTGAAGACAATGGCAGTTGCGAAGACCTGAATATAAACCAAATCATCTCATTTCTCTCTACTTGTTCTTCCGCACACGATCTTTCTCGAGAATATATTGTTTTCATACTGGATTTTCCTAAAACATCGGGTGGAGACAAGGTGGTCCTGGTCCTAATAGAGTTTCTGAATATATAAAAAATATGAATAGTAAACGGATACTTATATTTTTGAAAAAAAAAATTTTTTTTTGGACCAACCTTTGTATATTCATAAATTCTCATTTCAGATAATTTGGTCATTGAAATGTTTCGAAGTTTGTCTAGTAAACAATATTATTTTCCGTTACAAAGAAATTATTGATTATTCCAGAAATCAAGGAAATACTATACTTCAAAACCCTGTATAATTCAAACCGTGGCATTCGCGTGGTAGGCACTGTAGAACTTTTTGATCAATAATAACTCATCTACATTATATCAGAAAATAAAAGAAATTCACGGACGATTTTAGAAATCATTTCTAAATTATTCCGAAACATCCCTTCTCCATATTTTTTGGACCATCGCCGCAACTTTATTTGGATTCAGATTAATGAGCACAGACGTTGACACATTTGTATGTATGTTAGCTACATAGTTTCAAAAAATCAGCTGAATATATTGGTGAAAGCTGACTATACAAAGGGATACATTTTTCCGAAATTGAAAATATATTTTTGATCGCCCCGTACCTTTCAAATATTTAAAGTTGGATGGTTAGTTCAAATGCAAAATATGATCGCCCTCTTATGTACTGTAAGTAACATCAATTGCACATGGATCTGCAGGAAAACGAATATTTTCTCAAAAAAAGTTCGATAAAAATTACCAAAAACAAAGTTCAACCCTCTGTATACCCGCCAGTTTTGATTCTAGAAACTTTTGTCATTTGAACTTTTTGATGCACATATTGTGGACTATTCCATTATAAAAATTCAGATCGATACAATGAAAATGAAATTCCGGATTTTTTGAAAAATCGTCAAAATATCGAACTTTGACCCCCTGTAGAATCCAAACGCGGGCATTCAGAGAGTTGGCGCAATGATAACTTTTATTCAGGATGGCATGGGCGACATCATATTGAAATTTCAGCGATTTTCACCGAAACCGGTTTTCCATAAGATTAGTGCGGGGTCCTTTGAACAAAATTTGGTATTCAGTTCTCTAACTCTAACGGTCGCTCTATGGCGAGACGCACCTTGCAGCGTCAGGCGCGCTGAGGCCGACTTTGTGGCGCGCTAGAGGTCGTAACTTTTGTCGGAAATAAAAAATAAAAAAACGAATTCGTAGGTCTGGATATGCTCTACAAGTTTCATTTCGTACATTTCTCGATATCTTTCACGAGAAAAAAGAAAATAGCAAAAAACAATTTTTTCTCCCCAATTATGGTTTTTATCATCGATATCTCGATAACGATGATCGATACGTGAGAAATGTATAGAACCTCAATTGTAGATCGTGCAAAAAGCAACAAAAAAGTATTCAATACAAATTTTCGTATCTCAACGGGGAACCGAGTAATGATGATAACACCATAAATTTAACCCTTTTTCAAGATGGCGGAAAACCCACAAGGTTATTTTGGTCGACATTTTGAACTTAAGCTTTTGTAGCCCCCCCCCTCAACATAATATCTGAAATTTGTCTTTCTCGGTTCATTTGCATTTCCAAATGTATATAATGACTGGAGTAACAGTCTAATACCACAACGTACTGTTGAACCGTGCAAAATCGTTCATTAGTGGAAGAAACCAACAGATTGGCACGGCCCCGCTTTTTATAAAGTGTAGTCGTTGCTTCCTGTGGAACAACGTTCAAAAAGAAAACTAAACGGGCACTTTGTTATGCCTTAGTGTACCTATATACTGAAAGCACTGTTTTGCCTCTACTTTCCTAATTCTTTTTGTAACATAAACTTGGTGGAATTTAACGCTAGGAAAACCCAGGCATGTCTCTTCCCAAGGTAAGCCGATCTATCATCTTTCAGTGTTCAGATGTCAGGAATAACTATTTCTACAAAGAAAGTCAAGTATCTCTATGCTAGGAATTACGATCAGTAATAATCTCTCATGGGAAAACCATGTGATCGCTAAATGTGCTTCGGAGAAACTAAGATTTCTGTTTCGTGAGAAGAAATACTTCACTTCTCGTCAGCTTCTAATGATCTACAAGGCTCAGATACGACCTGTCTTGGAATATAGTTCTCATGTGTGGAGTTCGGCACCAAAACATTCATTGAGGTTTCTCGATTCTATTCAGAGAATGGTTGGTGATTCTTCGCTCACAAACTTTCTCACTTCATTAAAACATCGTAGAAGGATCGGAGACTTGTCTCTCTTGTACAGATATTTTCACGGTCGGTACTCTTCTGAGTTGTTATCAATCGTTCAACCCTTAGGAATATCTACACGGATGACTCGAGAAGTACAGAATTCCCACACTTTTGTTGTAAATTTGGAGACCTGTCGAACCTCTCTTGCTCAGGGATTTTTTTTTTCAATAGAACACCTGAGCTTTGGAACTCCGAGGGAGATTTTTCCTGAGGCTCAAAAACTTCAAAAATTCAAAGTGAATTTTAATTCGTATCTCCTGTCCCTTGATTCACGCGGTGTTTTTTGAACATTACAGTGCTTTCTTTTCGTGTGAATCTGCATATAAAAGAAACATATATTCTGAATAATTTTTGGTTACAAAGCATATCAACTGAACTCGTTGAGATGCAAGTATCCGCAGGCAGCATGATGAAATCAGATTCATTGAACTTTCGTCTACTGCCATTGCTCTCTCTTGCCATCATTCGAGTGTCATTCCACTCCAGTGTGTGATATCCATCGGCAGGGAGAATGGTTCTGGTAATTTAGAACCACCAATCTGTCTGTTTTTGTTGTACATCTTGTGTTCACTCTTTCACACTTCCAGAGTTCTAGACGATATATTTTTGGCCGCTTGAACAAAATATTTGATAAATACATTTCTCTGTGTTTTCCGTTGCGTGATTTGGTTTAGTGTGTCAGTTGAAAGTAAAGTCAAATCAAATCAAATATACTTTATTGTCTGAAGAACGTAGTTCTCATGGACAAAATCTTCTACAATGAAAAACAAGGAAACAATGATCATCATTGAATATCTGTCGATATGAGTCTGTTAAAAAAACTAATAATATTCATAATAAGAATACAATAAAACACAAACATGGAACACATAGAGAATAATGAAATTATTATAGACAACCACATGTGTAAATATAAAATACAAGTTGAATAAAAATATAAATAATCAATAAATATCACTGAAACACATCAAATTGAGCAATAATGTATAACTAGGACTATAAGCGAAGGTCGAACTCCACAACATTAAAAGTTCTGACAGTGGAAATCATCTAATGAATAGAAAGCATTCGTCAGTAGAAGATTTTTTACAGTCTGTTTGAATTGTTCTTTATCTTTCGAAATTTTGAATTCGTTCGGCAGGTGATTGAATAATTCTCTACCATTGTAAAATATAGAATTTTTATTTGTGTCGAAGTTGGAATTGGTGATGTTATATTTAGTGTTTGTCTAATGTTATATTTAGACATCTTATGTATTTCGTTTTCATATTTGCTATGCATGAGACATACTGCTTTTAAAATAAAAATACAAAATAAAATGGTAGTGGTACAATTTTTTTATTTATAACCTCTCGAGCATTTGTTATTTTGAATATTGTTCTAACATTTTACCTGGTTCCAATAAATTTCATTTTTTCAGATAGACAAGGTTGAATGTTTGTTACAGGATGTGTATTTTTCGTATGTTGTATATCTTCACTATGGGGTGTGTTACGATTCTCAAGTTCAGAGAATTCATTTTCTATAATGCTCTGGACATCCAGTTTTTCCCAATATTGATTCCATGAACTTAATCTCTCCTTCGATTCTTTCAAATGAATTTCTTACTATCGATCTATCAAAAAGACATTTCACTTTACCTTTTTTGACACTTATAAGATGGTTCGAGCAAAGAATTTTCACGTATACACGAACAAGATGCGAAACTCAGCAATTCGACGAATACAGCCTGAATGCGCATGTCTAACAGCAATGTCATTTGGCAGTGGCACTAAAACGCGGCAGATTGATATACAGGAGGATACCTTCTACCCGGTTACGTACTTCCACCATTTATGAGCCCTATATATTAGCCGCCCTTCAAGGATAAAGGATCAGATTAGTGAAAAAAAATGATCACCTGAAATTCTCGAGCGCGTCAGATTAGGGTAGGGTGAGTTAGTCCTGAAACGTGTATATTCCACTAATCTGACAATTCGAAAGTGACCTAAAGAAGGAGAAGGGCTACAAAGTTGTAGAAAAATTGTAATGAAATCTATAGTCGCTCCCCCACCGATGAAAAGGCATACATTATATAACATTTTTTTCCTTTTATCATCCAAGCTTCGCAACCCAATAGGTCTCTATGACGCTCGAGTTTTACTAAAAAAACAACTACTGTTGTTTCTTGCCTAGTAGTTTATTGGTTTGTTGCTGGTAGTCATGCCCAGTCACAACAAAAATAGTTTGAAGCTAGGTCACGAAATTTTGTAGTGGCGGCGACCACAGCATTAGCGGCAGCTGTCGCTTCTTGTTCGTGTATACGTGAATATTCTTTGGCTCGAATTATAGTGAAGATATCTGTTAGTATGTGTTTTCTTTCAATTGTCTTTGTATATTCCAATGAAGTTTTCATGAGAGGGTATTTAAGACAAACATCAATCTGACTATTTGAATCGTGGCGTTCCAAACCGACAGATATATCTGCAATTTTCTGGCTAGCTTGGTTCCAAAGAATGGAATTCCATGATCCGACCCGGTAGCACTGTGGGTTTTCCTGGGTTCCCCTACAGTTGATATAACAAATAATGAAAAATCACACTAAAATCACACATTGAACATTCGTTATAGACCTGAACGAATAGCTCCAATTCCTTCAGAATAACATTGTTCGCACATCTCATAGAATTTATCTAGCTCTCGGGAACAGCGACAATTTCCAGTATCTTCTTTTCATGCAAAAAAGTATTCCACACACTCTCAGAAAACTCGGAAACAACCGGTCGAGCCGAACAATACACCCTCTTCATTCTCTCCCCGGGGCTACTCCACATCATGCCATACAGAATAACAATCCCAAACAAAGGACGATAAAGTAGTTCCCTATCGAGTAGTAGAGTGGACCGGGAATAATTCCCGAATGCAGTGCTCTCATCCCGAACACGAGAAGACTTTGGTTAATCCTGGATTACATTTTGTCAGTCCGCCCGGCCCAAGAATCCCCGCTCAACCTCTGCTCTATGATGGCCGACTTTCTGTAATTCGGGTTATTTTCAAAAGGAGGGATCTCTATTCATCCACCCATATACGTTCTGCTGAGACGACGGCTTTCTTGAGATAATTGCACACGCATTTGTACTCTTTGTATTGTTATTTTTCTATGGGAGCTTTTCTTCGTATCATTCGTATCATTAGGGGCGTCTCTATTGCGAAGAGGGGCTCAGAGAGAGGTGTTGTTCCTGAGAATAAGTTGCGATGATTTTCGAATATACAGGCCATTTTTTCAGCACATACAAATACTTGTATCTCGAGAATAGTAAGATCTACAGGGTTGGTTACTTGAATGTTTATTGAAACTCTATCAGAAACATCGATTGAAGTTATGCTGTGAGGGTTTTCAAACCTTTCAGGAACAAAAATCACCAACTGAAGTTTCATATAGTCCAGCTTTGAAAGACGAACTCTTCGATTTTGTCCAACAAAATCATGTTCAATAAGTTTTACTCTAGCGTTGATGAAATAACTCACAGACACCAATAGATAATTTTGAAACAACATCATTTCCATTTTTCTTCAACAAAACCACCTACAACATAATTCCGGAATTGATATTAAAGAAATCGATACAATTTAGAGGCACGACATATGATATGACACGACTAACTGGCAAATATGGGTACCATCGAACATAACTTTGGTTTAAATCTTGTTATTGGTTCATAGAAATCATGTGACTGATGTTCAAGCTGGTACTCTGAACTGAAAAAAGAATGAGTACGTAATCAGAAAGCACTTCATTCTGTGATTTTCAAGTAGAAAACTGTTGTATATCAAAATACATGTGAAGGTTTTGTGTAGTGATAATCATACATCCTAATTCGATTGATGAAATCGTATGTATCAACTGCAGCAATATTCAGGTTATTACCTCACACATTGATTTGCATAAGAATGAGAATCACACTCGAATATCAAATAAAACTTTCAGGTATAGTAATAATACTGCTTTGAATTGAATTCAACAGGCGATTCTCATTCACTAGATTCTGTAGCAACGAGAGAATAGACTAAACACGTAAGATTAATACATAAGCCATACCCGAGAATATAAACCATAGACAAGCAACAGTAACGACGGTTCCTTTGATGATGTTCGGTGTCTCAACTCCGATCCGAAGATTTCGAATGATAAACAATCTAATTCACTGAGAAAATGGGCTTCAAGCGATATACACTAATAAAAATACAAACTCTCCATTGTAGTACGTGGGCTCACTGCTGCGAAATATAAAATTATAGTGTTTGACGTGCATCTTACTCCATTCAATTTGCATATTGCCAATCTAACAACTTTCGCAGTAATAATGGAGAAAATTCAATTTTTATATGTATTATAACCTTTTGTATTTTCTTGTAGATCTCTTGAAATAGAAAATAAACATTCTCGAAAGCTCGGCCAAAAAACAAAGAGTTTGCTTTGGTAAACAGACCAGCATTTTGACTGCATCCTCAAATAACTTCCAGTTTTTCATTAACTAGTCAGTCAAGACTACCCTTCGCCTTTGAAAGAAGAACAATTCCAAATGCGGTTCATCCGGAAGTTCCAGCGCATCAGATTAAGGTAGGGTGAGTTAGTTACATCCTGAAACGTGTATATTCCACTAAGCTGACAATTCGAGAGTGGCCTAAAGAAGGAGGAGGGCTATAAAGTTGTAGAAAATTGTAATGAAATCTATAGTCGCTCCCCCACCGATGAAAAGGCATACATCATATAACATTTTGAAAGAAGAACAATGCCAAATGCGGTTCATCCGGAAGTTCCAGACAGCACATATCCGACCGTGGAAGCAGGAAAAAAAGGTGTCGTCTTCCGCAATTTTAAAGACCATAACTTATGAACTAAGGAAAACCACCGCGTTTTGCTTTCTCGTTTGTATTCTACACATTGGAAGTTTTGACGTAACAAATTAAATTATCACCATTTGAAGTAGTTTGTAATGACTGACAATTCGAGTCAACTGGCGATGGAATTGAGGAGCACACCATGATCCGTAGAACTATCGGTATCAAATTCCAAACAATATCACATCGATTCCAACACCAGGGTTTTCAGACATCTCAGCCATCTTTCTACTGTCAGTGGAACATTCGCATATAATGTTTCAGGCAATCTTTGTCATTTTTCATCAATGACACATAAGAGTATCGATATGCCATCAATGGGCAGGTGAGTAACTATTTCTGAGTTGTTTATAGATAATACAGGTAATAGAGGATTTTGTTTTGCAAAATTAGGCAGGAGTTATTTTATTGCATGGATAGTTGCAGTCTGACGTACTTAACCTAAAAACACAAAATACTTACAAAAATGGCGAACGAAAGTGCCGCCATTTTGTGAAAAACCGTTTGGGCCTGTATCTCCGTAACCGTGCACTTTAGGCCCACAATTATGGGGACCTTTATTATAGATAATTGAACTTCCTATCTTCTTTATTCAATGATATTTTTGTAGCACTTACCGTTCACGACTTATATTATTATTACTTTTTGTTTATTCACTTTTTTACCGATATCTCTTCAAATAATTGTTTGAACATTAAATTTTTGATGATAAAACTTTCGAATCGATTAATTTTCTACAACTTTTATTCGGAACTTTTTTCTCTAAAGTTAATATCTTTGAAGTTACAACGCTTTCAATGTTGTACTACCGAGTACAAGGTTATTAAAAACGAAGTATGCATAGCGTAATGATGTAGCGAATCCGATACATAATAGAAATATAAATTTTAGAATTTGTTTGATTTAATAAATAATTGATAATTCAAGTTCTTACCTGCAAGAGATAGCGAATACCCATTAAAATTTCTTCTTTGTTTCTTCTTTCATACAATTAAATATTACTATGATTAATTCAAAAACTACTGCCATAATTAAACACGCAAATGAAATAATGGAATATTTATTGAAGAATATATGTGAAATTCATTTTTACAAATGTACACCAAAATGAATCATATGTCTTCTCTGACTCTTTGGCGTTTCGAGGGTGGTGAATTTGCGATGTTGGTTACATTCTCCTCTTCCTCTTCATTATCTTCGTCAGTGGCATATAAATATTGTAACGCCTCTATTAATCTGTCGTTAGAATCATCACCAATATCTTCATCGATGTCGCACAATTCTGTGTTGTTGACGATTACTGTCAGCTGATTAGTGCACGTTTCCTCTGTGCAGTTTTCACAGATTACCGCACAGTCCAATCCTGCTTTTCGGCACCCACAGGCTCTGCCACAGCCAGTTCTGCATTTGCATGAAATGCACTCTAGTTGATCTCCCAGATACAAGACGATTGAAATTAACGCGTTGTAACTTCGAAAATATTAACTTTAGAGAAAAAAGTTTTGAATAAAAATTGTAGGAAATTTATCGATTTAAAAGTTTTATTACAAACAATTTATTGTTCAAACAATTATTTAAAGAGATATCGATAAAAAAGTGAATAAACAAAAAGTAATAATAATATAAGTCGTGAACGGTAAGTGCTTCGAAAAAAATTATTAATAAAAGAGATAGGAAATTTAATTATCTATAAAAAAGGTCTTCATAATGTGGGCCTAAAGTGCACGGTTATGGAGATACAGGCCCAAACGGTTTTTCAAAAAATGGCGGCACTTCCGTTCGCCATTTTTGTAAGTATTTTGTGTTCTTAGGTTAAGTACGTCAGACTGCAACTATTTATGAAATGGAATAACTCCTGCCTAATTATGCATTATGGACACGAGTAGCTGGCTCCTATTACCTGTACTAAGAGATATAGTTAGTCAATGCCTGCAAAAAAATGATGGAGTTGTTTAACGGTTTTCGTTACGCCATCTACGGTGGAATGTCGAAATTCCTGTTTACTTGACAATGCACGACAAAGTTCCCGACTCTGAAGTAAAAATTAGGTGCTGAGTTTTCTGCCAGTTTGACTGAGATGTTGAAAGAAACATAATGAATAATAATAATAATAATAATAATAGTATTTTATTGCCCAACAGTTACCCATTTACAGGACAAATTATTTATAAGAAAGTTCAAAGTGTAGTTACAACCATTTTGATGAATAAATTACAAGAGACTTCAAATATTGATGAAGGAAAGAGAAAAAAAGAAGTGGAAGAATGAGAATACTACAATCTATAAAATATAAAATAAAAACAAAAACAAAAAATATTTAAAAAATATAGAGAAAATAAAAACTGCTACATCTTACATAATGTTTTCATTCAGATATTGAATAGCCATATTTCTTATATAATTCGGTGTATCATGCTGAATATCACAATAGACAGAAATTTTATTAAAGTTTTCACACATGGTATATATAGGGGACTTCAGATATAAATTTGTCCTGGCTCTACTACAGTGAAACGTCTTAGTGTACCTAGTTCTAGAATTTGGAACAAAAAATTTCAATTGAGACACTATATTACTTGCATCAATTTGATAGTGCAATAATTTGTATAGAAAAATAATGCCAGCACTCTTTCGTCTTACGTCAAGACTTACAAAATCAAAGCGCGATATTAAAGTTTGGTATGGTACGCCCCTTTCGGGATATTGATTATCGATTTTGGAACATAAAAACTTCAGGAATCGTCTCTGAACTCGTTCAATCATCAACCTGTTACACATATAGACAGGATTCCATATAATAGAACCATATTCCAACTTAGATCTAACGTACGCATTATACAACGAACATAGAGCTTTGAGATTCCAAAAAGATTTACAATTTCTCATTATGAAGCCATAGGATTTGAGAGCTTGGTTTACTTTTACAGAAATGTGGTGACCAAATGTTAAGTTGCAATCAAAGTAAACGCCAAGATCTTTTATTAGCTCACAACGAGACAATATTGTGTTCTTTACGTTGTAATTGAATAAGATAGGAAATTTTTTCCTTGTGAAACTCATGCTTTTACATTTCGATGCATTTAAATAAAGCTTATTCTCCTCGCACCATTGCTGAACTTTATTTATTTCAAATTGCAGGGCCTCACAATCATCCACGTTTTGTATTATAGAAAATAATTTCAAGTCATCCGCAAAAAATAATCGTTAACAATCTATTTCATCATTTAAATCATTGATGAATAATGCAAATAAAAGGGGACCTAGGTTCGAGCCCTGTGGAACCCCAGAGGTAGTAATAAAGTTATTTGAATTGAAGCCATTATAGGAAACAAACTGAGATCGTTGAGTGAAATTGGATTTGAGGAATAAAACAGCTGACAAATGAAAGTCGAAATATTGAAGTTTCGAAATAAAGTTGACGATAAAAGTTAATGAAGGAAATGAAAGTTCAGGTACTGAAATAATCTTCAAAACATTAGTGATCTACGACATCGACAAAAAATTACAATTCTGTCTCTGAATTGATTGTCATCTTTTGATATTGCTCATGAGTAATCAAGAAAATGTGTGATTCCGGCTACAACGTCCGTAAGAAAAAATAAAGAAAAGACATGACTTGAAAGAGAAATCACTAGTGCCATCCACTCGTAGTATCTATCCCTTCGAATAAAATTTTGTTGATACGGTTTATCTGCATGCGATGTGCCTTGCCAGACGAACTTTGTTTGCTGTCAACGTGGATTAGCTTTCATAATGCGGTACACTGTCTGAAGTAACAATATATAAAAATTTGGTGTGGACCAGTCGAATACGTTCAAATCGTTTTTTCAAATCGTGTGCTTCACCATACCAGTACTACTTTCAGCACATGAAATCACTGGAAAAAGTGTGATTCACCACATGCTCATAGGAAAAAGTATTCAAAGTGGTGCATGTTCACAAAAACATCATGCGAAAAACACACAATTTCATACCTACAAAGCAGATTCACTAACGCACCACCCACACATTATATCGAATACTTATTTCTCGTTAGTTCCACCTGAACGAAACGCTACGGTTGAGAACCCTCCAATGATAATCAATAATAGTTAACACTGAATTGGAATTTGCAGTTTGCTGTGTGCTATCACCATAAGTATACATTCATACTCGAATGAATCAATTGGATTATTCAGCAAGAAAGCAACCTGAGGAGAGTTGGTAATGTTTCCAAGATTACGAAAAACTTGATAATAGGCTCAGAGTTTGTGGAAGATTAATTAAGCGATATCTCGAGCTATGAAGCGGGATTCTGGATTTTCCCGGAAGCCTTGATAAAAAATTAAGAGCCGAAACTTCAGAATTATGCTCTCTTGAGGAACTTTTCAGGAAAGAGCTCCCACATTCTCTAGAGAGCCGACAGCCAGCACACCATATTTCGAGAAACAATAGTTATATATTTTCCATCCTCCCTGGTTGTCGTAGATTCGTAGTCTAGGCTCCTCAGTTTTTTCAGCTATATTTATAACACCAGTTTTCAGTTCTGCGCTGAACAGGATGATGTCTGATATTGCGATATCATGAAGTGGAAACTGAATTGAGGAATGCAGAGAATTCATGAAAAAAAAAGGATCAGGGTTGAGTGCCTCTGCTTTCGTTGGGGGAATATTGGAAGTGGACTGATCGTATCCTTGAAATATTATTTTGATCTGGAAGATATTGAGGAACGAATTGGAATTATGGTATTGAAAAACACCCAAAGTTTCTTGCTTGAGGTAACATACGAAAACTAGTTCTATAATAACTAGTGGATGACCACATGAGTATTCAAATGGAAAACCGGTACTCATGAAACCACTTCCGGAAAGTTGCATTATCTCTAGACAATAACAACCAGTGAATATCCAGAAGAATATGCTTAAAAAATTATGAAACCAATAAGGAAACGTTTTTCTTCATCCAAATCCATAAAATAACATTATTCGAGTTCATGAACTATTTCTAAAACAAACTGTTTGAGAAATTGCTAGCATTTCTTATATTTCGGAATTTTTTCTTGACTTTCCATCCTCAGAGCGGAATATTATTTTTCCCAACAATAGTTTAATGTTAAATGCTATGGGTGAATATCTAAGATGAGTTTTCTCAACATAATCTTTTGGATTTTCTTCTTCATTAATTAGATTTGTGAAAGAAAAATCCGAAAAACGTCTTGAAACTGACGCGTATACTACTTTTTCTGAATAGAACGTATTCGTCACAATTTATCAGATTCTTTCGTCTGTTCCAGAAATGTATGCTCAGGACGGATTCATAATGTGCCTTGGGCTGTTGTGTCACTTTGGAATATCTCTTGTGTTTACATGATATTTAATCTATTGCATAACATTCCATTCGAAAGAGAGGTCGTATATTGTGGATACGCTACTACACTTTCAATATATTTGATTTTCATTTTTCATGCGCCTTCTTAGATACGGGAATGGGATTCGTTCAAAAACTCTGTCAATGGATTTCTGCTATTGAAATAACGGAATTATATAGGAGGTGTAGTCAAAAAGTGGATGAAGTTTCGGATGAAAGGAGAAGTGAATAATGATGAATATATATGTGTATGTGTAGATAAGATTTCATCATATCTACCCGTTAAATTCACATTACAATCATGTTCAACTGTATAATATATTGATTCAGTCCATTATGATAGGCTGAGTCGCAGGTCAAGCCCCGGTACTTTTTTTTCAATGTTCTACAGAACGGATTTTTGTTTCGAATACGTTCAGGCGTGTCCCCTGAAAAAGTTCGAATAAACGTCATAGAGAATTCCATTCTCTAAAAAACCAATTGCCACCATTTTTTACGTATCATGAACCGTTAACTATGTAGTGGGCACTAACCATATCGTAAATAGTTTGGAACGCTTTAATTGAAAACTCATGCGTTATAAAAAAAGTTTGAAATAAAAAAGACGGAAAACATCATTATCTATAAAAATGATCTCCACTATTTTTGACGTTATTTTCAAAAAGGCGGCCGACGCGGGCGCTTCTCCCCGTTTCCTCCAACTTGGATCCACATTCAGGGGACAACCCAGAACAAATTAAACAAAAATCTGTTCTGTAGAACATTGCGTTATGAACCTTTTTTTTGCTCTGGCACAAGGTAAATTTTTTGAGAGTTTCTCCTCTGAAAATACAAATGATGAAGATTAAATTGTAGTATTATTCGTTCATCATTATTCGTTTCATAATTCATCTAATGTATCAGACTTCTCTCAAGTAGCGTGTTCTTTTATTTTTATGTGTATAATTATCAGGATTCATGAGATGAATATTTAAATATAATAATTATTATTTTAATTTTCCTTGAACATTACCTGGAATGAAATCGAAGTAAGTTTTGTGAAACTGTCATAGCATAACGCCAACAGCAATCCTGATTTATGAATGAAAAATTTGTGCTTTATGAGCAATTGTAGCTCAATCATTGAGAATATGGTGTTTCACTCTCATTATTGTAATATTCTTGGATATAGTTGGAAGTGAATGAAATATTGACTATATCACATAGAGATTTATGTTTGTAGCAAGTCAAAAAGTGTTACATTCAGCCGAACACAGTTGAATGTATAATACTAGTAGAAATTCAGTGTATCATTTCTGGACTGCATGTATTGATGGTATCAAGAAAAGTTTTCTGATGAATAGAGTACGTGAGGCTGGTCTCGAATAACCGATAAGGCCGTCAATAAATGAGTTTTAGAATTCATGGAACTTTCTGTTTTTGTCGTATTGCACAATCACGCTAAATATGCCTAAATTTAAAATTACACGATATGGAACACTGGAGCCGTAATGATGATCAATCCAACCGAATGTCATTGTTATCAACAGGTTAGACTGGTAAGAGCTAGACCTGAGATAATATTTCGAGTATCATGATTGAGAAATAAGATATTGAGAGGTATATGGCATAGACAGTTTTGCCCAACAACTTTCACGCACAGTTAATAATGTCACAATAATGCAATGAGAAGAGTTATTCACAGTAATTTATCGAGTACCTTTCTGTATCTGGATAATTGATATTTCTGACACATCTTCAGTTCACATTTTGATGGATTCGGGTGCCAATATCATTCATGTGTACAAATCATATCCATGCATCTTTCCTGGAATTAACAAAGTTGTTAGACATTGAAACGATATCATATCCCAGAAGTAGTTCATCATGGTCAATATCTCATAAACGTAAATAGTTTATATCAAGCATATGTGTGTTCAATGAAAAGTGGAATATTTTGATTTCAATGCGATTTTTGTTTCAAACGAGCCCTAAAAATTTTTCATTGGTGTTACTTATCCATAATACATCAAGGCAAACATTCCAATATCCCCTCAGAAACCTAATGAAAGCCAAAAATGACTACCTAATGTCTCCATCATTAGTGGGTATATCACTTTCCTTTATTACCACACTGGGATTCATTTTAACACCCCATTCAATTAAATATACGAATATTTCTTGATATCAGGATTTCCAACGAAAAGTTAAAATGAAAACGGTCAATTACGTGATATTGAAATTGAAATCATTGGTATATGCTGACAAACAAAATGAGGAATCGTCTAGAGTTTCATCGAGTTGACATAAGTTAGGTATTGGGACCGTGCGCGACGACAGCGCCATTCTCTTTTGGAACTTTTGAGGGACTTTTATGCACTTGCCTTGAGGATATTCTACGAAAAAACGCGAATACCCACCAGAAACCTAGAAAAAACTTTCGGTCTTTCAATGGTAATTGTATTCTAATATTGAGTTGAAATATTGTAACTACACTCGAATTGCTCTGAATATATGGAAAAATTGTATTTATTGCATTGGAGTTAGGTTAACTTGGTTGAGAACTAATAACCGAGTTTGAGAGAGTTGCAATAGAGTAGGATTTTGGTACGTCGGTGCTATATAACGTCGGAGGTCAATAATACACGCAGCCTTAACCGTAAATAATATCATTATTATATGAAAGAAACTTGATATGCAATTGGTAAACGAATTGACATCGAACCTGATTTACCTATTATGCACAATTCTACATATTCAGCCCAATGTTGAAGCAGTTTTCATTGAGTACTTGTAATGTTCTTTTTTTCATCTTCAAAATCAAAGAAATATTTGTACTCTTTGGAAGCCATCATGTTTTTGGCAATGAACACCACAAAACAAACAGATTTGTTATCCGAAAGGACATACAGTTAAGTATTTGTATATATTATTCTATGTTTTTTATGATAGAAAAATTGAACTAATACGTCTAGTTGCTGACTAATAGGACGTGTTGTTTTTTGAAGAAACTATCATCAATTAACGCAGTAACTTTTTGGGGTGGATC